>JAJJWW010002933.1:0-39762 GCA_023531295.1 Papaver armeniacum
CGGCAATGGCATGTGGCTAAAACGAGTCAGATGTCACTAGAATGATCCAACCGAGTTAGTCCTGACCTGATCTGACGAAGTTTCGACCGGCTTGACCGATTCGACTGCAGTTGACCGACCCACCCGCCGACGAGTTGACTCGCTGACCTTGTGGTCGCTGCGGATTTTTGCTTGGCCACCGGAGCGATTTCCGACTTTCCGGCCGATTTCCGGCCACAATACCAGACTTCCGGCGACCGATTTTGGGGCGTATATTTTCACATGGGTTTCTCGCACATGGTTCATGGGCTTGGTGGACTTTTTGGTGATGGACCTTGAAGACCTAATTTTGGAAAGTGTGAAGGCTATAAGAAGAAGGAGTTTCTATTCTTTTAGTATCACGTATTTTAACTGGAGTTTTGGAGGAGCGATTCTACTAGGTTTGCTTCCATTTTATTTTACATGTTCTTCATCTTTTTTTTGATAATAATTATGTTGAATCAAAATACTATGAGTAACTAAATACCTATTATTGGTTATGGGATAATAAGTGGATTTCACAAATAAGATTTGATTCAATGTATTAGTTTTGTCTCAAAAGTTTATTGTTTATGATTCATTGTTAATATTGATATATGATTTGATAGTTTGTTTGGTTGAGTCCGGAATCAATCGATCTACTTTCATATCTAGAGCTATATTAGGGTTTTCAATACGAAACGTTGTCTATCCCTGATTTTGAGTAGCATAAATGTGGGTAGTGCTTGTAGTGATATATCCTACTAGTCACATATGAATCATAACTTGGGTTAAATCGATTAGTGCTTTTACACATTTTGGTTGCCTTGATTAGTCTTATTGAGGAAAAACTTATTGCTTTTAGGGAGTTAAACTTAATTGTGCTTTTACACTTTAGGTTGCTTTCTAGAAAGAATTCACATATGCATCTTTTAATGTGGTTGTGATGAAATGGGAATTAGCGGGATACTCTTAGTATCAAGGTATCTAGGACTTTTAGTAAATGAGAGATTAAAATTTCAATTCTAGTCATTGTTGATAATTCGAGTTTGTGAATGAAACTATCCTGACCAATATTTTCTCCTTATTGATAAATTTTATTATTACTTTGCTTTCAATTTATTTTATTTCTTTGAAACATCAACATCCCCCTGGTTACTAAGAAATCAAATTTGCATAACAACATAAGCCTCTCTTCAGGATACGAACTCTTTCTTATTGCATACTACTTTATTTTAGTGAAGCAAGAAAGTGAAATTATTTTTGACCGGGTGACAACCGATCACGTATCTTAGTGGCTTTCTTTTGGAGTCTTCGGTGTACGGCTTCATGTTGATAAATTCTTGCGTAAAACTTCGACAATGATGATGTTGAAATTAGAAATAACCTGTTTGAGGGGAGTGAAAGCGTCTCATGCTGTTAGTTCCAATGTGTAGCCTATTTTCATCGCATTTCCTTGAATCCATGTCCACAGGATTTGATACAAGTTTATTGTACTCTTATTGATGTGACGTTGGGATGTACATTGACAAAATATTCTGGATAGCGAAGAGGCAGGAATGAGAGAGTTATGTTGTTTATCGTGGCTCCATCTGTTTCTTCAAGAAATGTTTCAGCCGCGTCTCTGGAGTTTTCTCGTGAGTCATTGATGGTCGTCGGGATGGACTGCGATGAGCAAAGTCTGGCCGTATTTTTATTTAGTTTCAAGTTATTTTCCTCTCGAGAAGGCTTGATCCTCATGGCCTTGTAAAGTGTCAAGGCGTCTTCTAGGACAGAGGTGATGATATTCTTGCGCCGCACCCTTAAAGAGCAGGTGACCTTGTTGTGGATATGGAATTTTGGTTGACTGTGTCTTATGAGCTTTGACAGTGAAAGGATTCCGTGTAGATCCTCAGTCCCCAGGTATGGTTTACATGTGTCCAACTTGTATGGTCAGTGGGTTGACCATGATAAAGACATCACCATCGTGCATTCGTACTAGTGATTTTGTCACTTCTTCCACGTGAAACTAGAATATGGAGGAGTACGGGTTACCTTTGTAGTGATTTCTGCTACGGTGAAGCTCTGGCTGGTATCAAAAAATGAGCGGCAACAGTTCTTGGTAGCAGATGTAACCAGAGGAGACTACATTGTCGTGGGAAAAAAGTAAGTTGGATAGAATTGTATGGGCACACATGGAATTAAAAGGATTGGATAGATGCGTAAGCGAGCAAACTGTCCATGGTCACGAGTTTTGGCGGGATGGATAAAAAGGTGGCCATAACTATGAAGATTGGCTGGCCGCGGTGATGATCCTTGACATGGAAAGTGTGGTGGCACGACCCTTTGCAGGAAGGAGTGGTGTTGAAGCGGCTTCGGCTCTTAGAGAGGACGTTGAAACTTAAGGAGCCAAATGCCGCCTGGATCCTGGAGCAGCTTATAGAGATAACGCTGAATAGGAGCGGCTGCTAGAGCGAACGTTGAAGCGGAGTGGCTGCTGAAGCGAACGTCGAAGCGGAGCCGCTGCTAGAGAACGTAGGACTGGAGCTACTTCTGGAGAAAACGTTGAAACGGCGCCTTGAAACTCCCGGAGCCTTGACGGTTACAATGTTGAAGCCGGAGACTACGTCACTTAGTCTTCTGTCAAACTCGACATCCTTCAAGTGAACAGTGGTTAGGGGTCCCCAATTCCTATCTATCGACCGTGCTTTCCAGAGAGGTCAGTTTGGGAACGACTTCCCGGATGGAAACAGCAGCCTTCCCGATGCAAAGGCGGTTGAGGGATGTAAATATGTCTTGACGCTACGCCTTGAGAAACATAGAGCCTCACATAATCGTTTCATCATAGATCGCACGATTTTATGGGCGAAGTCCCCGCAAATCATGCATCTCCCGACGGAAGAGGGTCTCGTGAATTTAGGAGGGTCCGATTTCCTTTGCCTCGATTTTGGAGAAGTCGCTCCGATCTTTACGTGTGATGAAATTGGATTGTTGATTCCCTCTAATGGGCGTTCAAGAGCAACGCGGGCCCCTTCATCTATAAACGCACGTCCTGCTGAAGTGCCTGCCCCGGATGTTAAAATTATTCCTTGTCAGCTCCCTCTTGGGTTGACGTGAATCTTATGGTGGTCGCTCCGTCAGTGTCTTGAGGAAATAGGTATCTCTTTCCGAGTTACAAACACGTCTATCTGAGCCTTACAAGCACATTTTGTCTTTCCATCAAATCAACAGTGGTAAAAGGAGGTCGGCTTCTTCCGGCTCTTCCAGTATCTTTCCCTGATGGTGAAGTAGCAGTGACTCTGGTAACGGTTGGAGCAGTCATACTTGAAGAAACTTTAGGTGGCTGGCGGTTGCCTGCTCCGTGCTGTGAGGTGTATCGTGAGAGATGGCGCGCTTTGATCACGGAGGCCGAGAGCATGGCGTTGTTTTCAAGGGTGAGGATGGCGCCTGGAAGGGTGCAAGTTGTTAGTGGCCGGAAGGATGCCGCGGGCGCGGGCTGAAGGATGCCGGCGCGCTGGAAAGATGCAAGTTGTTAGCGCTGGATCGGCCTGGAATGGGCGCTGGCTTGGCGTGGATGCTGGCTTGGATTTGCGGGCCCAGTCGACTCTTTCCATATGTAGCTCAAACATGCAAATCCCTTCCTTATTTAAGTTCCAAAAAGCGTTACGCTTATTAAAGGGGCTGGCTCCCCTTTTTATCTCGTATTTTTGTTATCACGTCCTGGTGTTAGCGGTAGCGTGGTAGCAATAAGGTGGGCAAGCATATTCCAGCTATGTACTCAAATTTTCTCTTTCAATTTGTTCTCTTGTTTTCTTGTGTTGGTGCAAACCCTAGCCATAGGTATGCCTTCCATAAATCTGTAGAATTTTTTTTTCTTCTGAACTAGTGTAAACCCTATCCATGGGTATGCCTTTCATAAACTTGTAGAAATACTTCATCATAAACAATTCATCTTCGAATATCACCGTAGTAACGTCTCCTACCTCATGAATAGTGAAGGGTAATCATTATTATGTAAAGTAGGCACGTACGGGTAAGTGACTTTTTTTTTTTTGAAAGGCAAACAAAGCGCCTAATTTATGGTTTGATTTGAATTGATAGATGACTGTTATCTATGAGGGTTTTGGATTATTCTTTTGGAATGAATTATTTTGGTTACGATTGCAAGTGACGCAAACCTCCCAGGAAAAACATGGAACTGTGTGTTGGTAGATGACATGGGGTGAAACATAACATGGCTATCGGTTTTACCATTCTCGTGAAAACTTGAAATAACAAACCATGTATTTTGTCTAGGTAAGACTTACTCGGTTTCTCAGGTCTCCTGATGAAAAGGGAACCTTCCGGGTGTAATACTAAGTTTTATGGGAAGCGCCATCGTGATTGTGGAAAGTCCTATTGCCCTATCCGATAATCGAGTCATCGATCCCCGGCTGATCATTCGCTTTAACTCTAGGCAATTCCCTACCATCCTCGCCGTGTCAAGACTAGTAACGCTCCGCCCTGTAAACCGAATTGTCGATCCCTGAGTGGAGCGCCTGCTTCTACCATCTTGATGTTTGGGTCGAAGCATGAGATCGATGGTTGAAAATTGACATTGTAAACGAAAGATCAATCTCCCACTGTGGTCGCCAATTGTTTGTAGGTGAAAATGGCTTCACGATTTCGTAAATTCGGTGTACGAGTGAGAAAAAATTTAAACCCTAAACAATGTACCGCAATGGAGTACTTTAGATTCGAGAGATCAACTGCATAAGTACGGCTTAAACCAAGAAATGGTCGCTCCAGATTTGCTTTGGTCACAAAGTGAAGGAGAATGGGTTGGTTTTGGGGAGGGAAGCAAGGAAAGTGATGAGACCATAATAGTTGATTCTCGGGAAGAGTAGTTGTGTTACTACGACTTGCAGATCGAAAAGTGGGAAGGCTAACAAATGGTAAGCTAGCAAGTATTTTTCGAGTGTTGTGTATTCTCGAATGAACTTGTTGTTCGTGAAAATAGGTAAGACCTATTTATACAAGTCAAGTGAAACGCATTCTGTCTCATTAAGGAATGGAAAAATGGGTAAGTAAATGGGAGGAGGTGGTAATCGATGCATGGTATTGATGTTCCATAAAATCGTTAACGTATGGAATTGATGTCCCATGAACGCTTTCACCTTTAACTCCCGTCATTTACTAACCGCATCACCCTTATGACACTTCTTATGACGGCGTAATGTACGCCGCACGCTCAGAAACCGCCAAACCAATACCCAAAGAGGATCCCCAGCTTTGTGATATGTGTTGATGTCTCAAATATTTTTGTGGAAAACATGTAGCATGTTGTTCTTGTCTGAAATTCAGACTTGGGAGACTTCCATAGCTTGGTGACTTCGACTACGAGATTTTGCATCTCAAGAGGAAAGATAGTCGCTGATCGTTGCACGCTGCTTTGGTGGCCGCGAGGGAAGTCCAAAGATGGTGGCGCGGCTAGGTTGGCATGCCGTTGGCATGGCATGGTTTGGCATGGCTAAACTTAGGTTTTCGGGCCAAAGGTTACCATGCATTGTCTGGTAACCTTGGATGGCTATGATTTGCTCCGGGGATTGAAGGGCGACCGTTGATTGCCGCACGCCTTCGTTTTTGGTATCCGCGTAGGGAAGGACAGCATGGTAGCGCGGCTATGTTGGCTTGGCATGGCGGGGCCAAGTGTTTGCCATGGGCACATGGTACGGCTAGCTTGGCTAGGGCCAAGGCAAGGCGTGTTTGGCTTGGCATGTGGGGCCAACGGTTTTCCATGGGCGCATGGCGTGGCTAGCTTGGCTAGGGCCAAGGAAAAGCGTGTTTGGAATTTGGATTGGCATGTCGCGGGTTGTAGTACCAATTTTGTTTTTATTTCGTGGGTTGGCAGTGGGATATCTGAAGCAATACTTAATTCTAATATTTCTCATTTGGAACAAATTTAAAAATATAGCTATCCGTAATAGAGTCTAGCCCTGATCTTCCAGATTTCAGGAAATTTTAATGTTCGCATCGTAGGAATATAAGTCGTCGCAAATATTGAACATAGGATGTAGGAATATTAACAAGTCGTCGTGAAACATTCAACAACGAATTAAGTAGGCTTGCGGAAGATACAAAGAAAGTACCTGGCGGTTAAAGACATTAGCGCATTTTAAACAAAGATTATGCATATGGCAATGCTGACATATTGACTAAAGATAATTTTGGATAAGGTAGAAAAACACCGGAAGATATTGACAGAGATTACTAATTCAACTTTGCCCACAAAATCCTGTATAGATGGTTATTTATTCATGTCTTCCATCTTTTTATATTTTTAAGCTTGAGTGCTTGACCATTTTGAACTGAAAATTTCTAAGTTTGCATACTTTATTAAGCTATATTTGCAGCAACGTTATCATCTTGCTTGTTCAACCCAGAAAAAAACAGGTCGTATGTCAGATTTCTGAAATATAAAAGCATATCACATAGAGTTTTAGCTAAGATCGAGGCAATGAAGACGTACACACAACAAGAAAGTTCACCGATAAATATATTTTTTTTTTAATGATGACAATGTAAGTTTTGACCATTAGATCATCGGTATTTGTCGCTATAAATATAGCTTAATTACCATCTAATATGTATCTTTAGAAATCAAACAACTAGCTATATATCAATCAAATCAATAGGAGTTAACCATGGAAAAAAGTTCTTCTTTAGTTTTTGGCGTAGTCTTTGTTGTGTTGGTGGTTCTCCAATTCGTGTAAGTGTACTGCTTATCGAAAATCCTTGGGTTTTTTTTCTTCCCCATGGAGTTCAAGTTTAATGAATATTTTGTTAAATGCAGTTATGTCAATGGCATAGATCTTCCAGAAGGTGTTGGACAGTGTGATGCCAAACAGCAGGTAGATATTGGAAGCATGTCGTCCTGTGCTACATGTGAGGCTGCTTGCAGGAGCGCATCATTTACTTCAATTTGCATAACTGATTCTGCCAAGACAGGAGCATTGGCCTGCAAATGTTGCTTACCAGACCATTTGAAACCTATCCGCAAAAGTGCCACAGCAGCAACAACAACAACAACGTCCATTCCTTTCCTTTCCTTTCCTTGTCCTTGTTATTGAGTTTCATGATGAATAGATTACTTAACTAGTTTAATCGGCCATCCCTGATCATGAATAGTTGTTTGAACAAATAAAGAAACACTAAGTACCATGTTGTTATTTGAACTATGTTGTTTGAGTTCCATTCCATTTAAGCCTTTATGTAAATTTTGAAGTGTGTTTAAAAAAAAAAAATTGATCGACAAGTATGTGAACTACCTCTTTTTTTTTTCTGAATCACATGAATTATTATTGATAAAAAGAAAATTTACATCAAGAAAAAATATCAAAAGAAACACAAAAAGAAAACGAAACAAAAAAACCTACAAAAGCCCCATCTCAAGCTAACTAAACCAAACTTCTAAAAATCACTCATAAGCCCAATAACAGCCCACACCCTAATTCAACAAAACCTGAAATAGCCAACATTAGGCATTTCCACTCTAACCAGAGAGGAAGGTCTACCAATACAAATTTGCCTTTCTCCCGGGCTAGTAAGGCACTGCTTTAGCAATTCCATCCGCTAAAAATTCACCTCCCTAAAGCAAAGGCAAGAACCCGATTTGAGATAATTTCCTCACAAAGATTCCTCCATCTCCTCTAACAAACCAAGGCACCTTTGTTGAGCAAAGTCATTCACCACCGCTTTAGAATCGAAACAATCAAAATTTTTCGCATACCCCATTCAATAGCAAGCTCTAGAGCACAAATAACAAAGATATATCTCGCAAAGTAATTGGATGCTATCCTAATTCCACTGCTAATGTGCCAAGAACCCGGCAATTATGATCTCTAACTATTACTCCAAACCCCGCAGCCCAGGATTACCCAAAGAAGAGCCATCACAACAAAACATAATAGTGTCGTGTCTGTGGGGAAACCATTGACACTCTTTAATGCATTGAAACTTTGATTTTCTCGACACCCAACTGAAATACTGCTATAATATGATCATCATAATTCCGATTCCATTTATTGCCGTGAATCCTCAAACCTCCTTCGAAAATAAGTTTGATAACTCGCACTTGAAACCGATAATATTTGGCTTAACTTCATCAAAAAATCGCTTATTTTTCTGGAACCATAACTCCTTGAGGATAATACATGCCGCAAGGAGCCATACTTGCCGAATTAAGGACTTTTATGTCTTGCTCTCCTCCAAATATCATTAAAATCTTTAGGGATGTCAAACCGAAAGAGAGAACAGATCCATTCCCAAATTGTAGAGCTAAATGCACACTCCCCATAGCAGATGGTTCATACTATCTTGGGCCTTCTCACAAATACAACATCTTGAAACCATGTCATAACCCTTCTTCACCATTATGTCATCTACATAAACACCTTGGATCAATTTCCATACATTACCCGCCACACTAGGATGAATGAAAGAATTCCATACATATCTAGTCCACCATAATTTTGGTTCCTTGTCTTATTATTTTCTCGAAAGCAAATTTCATGGAATGTTAATGAACCTTAAGATTATTTATCCATACAATTTCATCACTCCCACCCGCAACAATTGGCAAAGTAATAGATGGAATTATATGCTGCAAAGCAACATGAATAGACCACTCACCATTCTTCAGTAAATCTGAGACTTTTAACAAGGGATTGTCTTTAACAAAAGAATTGAATCCCACTTGGTCAATTAGTGTCTTTTCCCTAGCCAAGGATCAAACCATACGTAAAATGTGCTTTCCATCTCCAATTATATATCTGATATCTTCTTTGATAGCATCCCATGCCCATTTAAGACTGCCAAACAGAAGAGAGCTGCCATTGAGTGTTCCACCGCCATACTTATTTTGGTATTTGGCTTTAAAAACCTAGCCCAATCATCTTCTCGACTTGTGAATTTTCCACATCATCTTCATGAGTAAAGCTTTATTCATACACTCAAGTCTTTGAATACCCAAACCTCCTTCACTATAAGGAGTGCAAACTTTCTTCCAAGAAAAGATAGTGTACCTTCTTGTCTCTCCATCACTGCACCAAATAAAATTTCGTATAATTCTTTCACAAATTTTAATTATCAAGCAAAGCTATTTGTACACTGCCATGTTATACATCGCAAGCTACAAAGAACAGATTTTACTAGAACTAGTCTTTCTTGAAAAGATAACAGCTTTGCCTTTCCAAGTTGCTAACTTTTTTCTGCATCATCTCAACCATTGGCCATAAAGACGATTTTACTCTCCCAGCTTTAAGAACTACTCCCAAGTATTTATCAGAAATCTACTCAACTCCATTTGCACAATTTCTTTTATTAAGTTTCTTCTCAATTCAGCTTGTACCTTCTACAAATAGCTTGCTCTTACTCTTATTAATAATTTGGCCGTGAGCCATTCTGGTACTCTTCTAATAGCTTCATAAGATTTAAGAGGCTTCTTTTCTCTCCATTACAAAAGATGAAAACATCATCTGCAACAAACAGATGAGTTGGATGAATCCCATTCCTCACCACCATTGGCTTTATTATACCATCCTTAACACGAGTGAGCTTCCTACTGAGAGCTTCTTCCATCAACACAAAAAGCATTGGAGAAAGGGGATCACCTTGCCTAAGACCCTTCCCACCGAGAAAAACCACAAGGCCCTCCATTCACCATAACAGAAATTCTAGCCGATTGGAATAATGTGTAACCATTCACACCACTCTTCAGAAAAACCAAACTTCATGAGAACTTGAAATAGAAATTGCCAACTTACAGAATCATATGCCTGGGATATATCAATTTTAAGCCCAACATTTCCACATCTTCTTTTCTTGTGCATCTCATTGACCATTTATGAAGCTAATAAAATTTTCTCTTGGATACATCTCCCCTTAACAAAAGCAGCTTGTTGTGGTGAAATTAACTTATGCATAAGAGTACTCAGTCTAGTAGCCATAATTTTTGTAAAAATTTTGAAACTTACATTACTAAGACCAATTGGTCTAAATTGATTAGGACTCCTAGCACCTTCAACTTTGGAAGTAAGACTAAGAAGTTTGAATTTAAACCTTTGGGATGAACTTCCTTTTCCAGCAAAATTGAATAGCTTGAACAAGGTCATTTCCAATTATGTGCCAACAAGCCTTGTAGAACCAACCCGCCACTCCATCTCGGTCCAGGAGCTATTAGGATCCATGCTAAAAATGGTTTCTTTGATTTCCTCTTCTTCTCGGGATTTTATTCAAAGATGAGTTGTTCCTCACCGGTAATTACATTAGGGATTTCATCTAGTAAGGAATCACACAGATCAACCTGGCCGATATTTAAACTTTTCTTCAAAGTGATGAACTAAAGTGTCACTATCCTTGCTTGATCATTTATGATATTACCATTTCTATCCTCCAATTCAAGTAATATTATTCCTTCCTTGATTTATTTTGAGGTTTGCATGAAGAAATCCAAAGTGTTTGATGCCCCTTCTTTAATCCACCTTATTCTTGCTTTGTGCTTGAGAAAAGTGTTGAGCCGCACTTCTTTAGAATTAAAATTATTTTGTGCTTGAACCAAATTATTAAGAATACTTCATCAAAAGGATTTGCACGATTGCTCCATTGCTTCTTGAACAAATTTTTCAGCCTTCTTTAATTTGAGTATGCACATTGCCAAAACACTCCAATTCCATTCTTTCGAGGACCATTTTTAGCCTTTTTAATTTTTGTTGAAACACAAAAGTCGGATCACCTTGTATAGCTTCGCACTCAACTATTAGCAACAACCTCCAAGAATTTAGGATGTGAAAGCCACACTTGTTGAAACTTCATAGGCACATTACTAGGCTTAGTGATTTGATTGCATCCACCCAAAAGCGGCGAATGATCAGAAGCAACCCTTAACCCAACTTTATAAGACCAAGATTCATATTTTTGCCGCCACAAATTATTAAACACACTTCTATCCAAATTGCACAAAATTATTGTAGTACCTTGTTGATGATTAGACCAGAAAATTTAAACCAGTTTTTTGGAGCTTGTGAAAGTTCACATTCATCCAAACAATTAGTGAAATCCAAGATTGATCTTTTATTAGGCTTTTTCCTCCCACCTTTCATCTAAAAGTAATAACATTAAAGTCCCCTATAACTAGCCAAGGCAGCTGAAGTTGGTGATGTGCACCATCTCCGACCATAAGTATCTTCTCCGAATAAAGACCAACATGTGCATGAACACCTTAAACAAGAACACCTCCAATTTCCACCGTAATCATTTGGCTAGATAAAGAAATAACAGAAGGAGCAGATAAATTTTGATTCCAAAACAACATATATTACCTTTCTTGTTAGAAATGTAATAATTGTGGATTACCATACTTGTCATGCCCGGTAATTTAAGCTACTACGTAAAGAAGAATTACAATAAACTTTGGGTTCAAAGAACCCAAACTATCAAGGATTAAATTGTTTGATGAGAGACCTTAACTTATCCTGAGACCTAGCTCTCCTTAGGCCTCTTAGGTTCCAATATATAACCTTCATTGCTTTGATTGGGGGCCTTTAGTGCCCCCCTTTCCTGGATTTTTCCTAAAATTGTATTTACTAGGATTTTGGATATTTGTTGAAACCTGAATATTATCTGTATTTTGAGTAGTACCATTTTTGGTGTTTGTAGTTACCTTATCCTGCACTGAACTACCTCTGATCATCAAGTTAAAGTGCTCGCAACAAAGCCAATGAACTACCCCTACGGTAGGCAGTCTACAACCATGGGCGGGCCTGGATTTTCATGGAGGACTGTACAAAAGAAATAATTTTACCAAACTGAAAAATTAGTAGAGAGTATGTACATCCAAGGGTGGGCATTTGGCCACCCATACCTAGGGTTGCCTCCGTTCCCGTCCGACACATGAAGAAAAAAAAAAACACTATTACCTCCATAGAAAATGAACTGTCGTTATTCCAAAATACAGAAGAAAAAAAATTCACTATAGAAAAAAAAGAAACTTCATCTAGACAAAATAACAATGAGCTGCTAGACTCACTGTTTATCTAGCACAATAACTTGCCATCCAACAATTCATAAGGTAAATGTGGGCAACTCAAAATCATAGTCAAGAGACCAACCAATAATGTACCATACAAACTTACAAACGTGCTTACCATTAGGCCAAGCACTATGGTGCCCCAATTCCCTACCATATTCCTCATATGTAGAGAAAAAGCCACATTGCCAACACTACAGGTGAAAATATACATCTACAATCGGAGATTTACAACACTTTTCCGAACATCGTAGAAAGTCCTATGTTTTACAATCTGGTTTCAAAGGAAGAGTTGTCGTATATCAACATTGCCAACCCTTACGAAACAAGGGGTTGCTAAGAAAACAAACGACAACTCCTTAAGCAAAACAAGTTGTGACGACATTTAGCTATAACAACTCCGTTCCATATATGTAGTGACTTAGCCTATCACAATTCTAACAAGTGTTGTTAAAGAACACAAAAATATGATAATGAAAAAAATGTTAGAGGGGAGATTCGAACATGAACCTACCGCATGGAAGTCTAGCTCATCAACCACCCTTTCACCACAAGTTTCGGTTTTTTTTTTTTTTTTTTTAAATAGAAACCTACAACAACACTTATAAGTTTTGTTGAAGTAAAAATATATAATTTTGGAAAAAATGAGGTTATAGGGAGATTCGAACATGAATCTACCGCATGGACGTCTAGCTCATCAACCATCCTTACCGCTCACAAGTTTTGGCGTTTTTTTCTTTTTTTTTAATAAAATGTATAACAACACTTATAAGTGTTGTTGAAGTAAAAATATAGAACATTAGAAGAAATGAGGATGGGGGATTTGATCCTCAACCTCCCTGTATGGAAGTCTACACCACTAACCATACATACACTATTACATGTTCTCATCAAGTTTGTGGTTCTTTAATACACTAACTTTATGACAACCCTTCATAAGAGTTGTCAAACAAAATGTAATGCTCAAAAACAATGCTCATGTGACTGAGCCGCAAACAGCACGAAGCCTTCTCTGTAAACAATCACATACACGCCTTCTCTGTAAATAATTACATACATTTTTCACTATTTGTAATATTTACTTTACTCACTTCAGATAAGGGTACTCTGGAATTTTCACAGTCTCCATAATATTTATTACCTTTATTTCTAGTAAGGGTAATATGGTAATTTTAACAATTTATAATATTTAGTTTACTTATTTTCCGATAAGCTATGTCCGGTCATTTTCATAATCTTCATAATATTTATTGCATTAATTTCTAAGAAGGGTAATATGGTCATTTTCAAAATAAATGGTATTTACTTTACTTTTTTTTCGATAAGGGTAGTCAGTCACTTTCACAATCTCCATAATATTTATTGCACAAATTTCCATGAAGGGTAATATGATCATTTTCACTATCTCGTAATATTTACTTTACTTATTTAGGATAAGGATAGTTTAGTAATTTGCACAATCTCCGTAATATTTATTACCTTTATTTCTAGTAAGGGTAATATGGTCATTTTAACTCTGGTAATCTTCAACCTCGGGATGTTCAATTCTGATATATTTCTTATCCAATCCCGATATATTTCTTACCGTGAAATGGATGGATTCGTCGTTCTTACCAAGTTTGTGACTTAGAGTAGTCAACTCGCGGTCGTGGATTCGATCTCGGAGCATGGTATGCATAAAATATGCATAAATAAGGTTTTTTCAAGGTTTCGTAGAATATCTCAAGGAATCTTACATCGTAAATGGATGGATTAAGCTGAATTCTTACCAAGTTTCTGACTTAGAGTAGTCAACTCGCGGCCAAGTTTCGATCTCAGAGCATTGTATACATAGAATATGCAGAAATAAGGTTTGTTTAAGGTTTCGTAGAATATACCGAAGGAATCTTACCTGTAAATGGATGGATCGTCATTTTTACCAAGTTTTTGACTTAGAGTAGTCAATTCGCGACTGTGTTTCGATCTTGGAGCCCGGTATGCATACGATATATGAGAAATAAGGTTTGTTTAAGGTTTCGTAGAATATTTCGAAGGAATATTACTGTAAATGGATGGTTTCTTCGTTCTTACCAAGTTTCGACTTAGAGTAGTCAACTCATGGCAGTGTTTCGATTTAAGAGCCTGGTATACATACATTTATTTAAATAAGGTTTGTTTAAGGTTTCAGTAGAATATCTAGAAGAAATATTACTCAGTAAATGGATGGATTGGCTGCTCTTACCAAATTTCGAATTAGAGTAGTCAACTCGCGGCCAGGTATCGATCTCGGATCCTAGTACGCATACAATATGCAAAATAAGGGTTTTTAAGGTTTTGTAGAATATCTCGAAGGAATCTTGCCCGTAAATGGATGAATTCGTCGTTCTTACCAAGTTTTTGACTTAGAGTAGTCAACTCACGGCCGTGTTTCGATCTCGGATCCTTGTACGCATACAATATGCGTAAATAGGTTTTTTTTAAGGTTTCGTAGAATATCTTGAAGAAATCTTACCCGTAAATGGATGAATTCGTCGTTCTTACCAAGTTTCGACTTAGAGTAGTCAACTCACGGCCGGTTTCGATCTCGGAGCATGGTATGCATAGAATATGCATAAATAAGGTTTGTTTAAGGTTTCGTAGAATATCCGAAGGAATCTTACCCGTAAATGGATGGATTCTTCGCTTTTACCAAGTTTTTGACTTAGAGTAGTCAACGGCATGAACTGTGTTTCGATTTAGAGAGTCTGGTATGCATATAATATGCATAAATAGGGTTTGTTTAAGGTTTCATAGAATATCTCAAAAGAATCTTACCCGTAAATGGATGGTTTCTTCGTTCTTACCAAGTTTCTAACTTAGAGTAGTCAACTCACGGGCCTGTTTCGATCTCGGATCCCGGTACGCATACAATATGCAGTAAATAGGTTTTTTTAAGGTTTCAGTAGAATATCTCGAAGAAATCTTACCGTAAATGGATGGATTAAATCGTTGTTACCAAGTTTCTAACTTAGAGTAGTCAACTCGCGGTCAAGTTTCGATCTCAGAGCATGGTATGCATACAATATGCATAAATAAGGTTTGTTTTAGGTTTCGTAGAATATCTCGAAGGAATCTTACCTGTAAATGGATGAATTCGTCATTCTTACCAAGTTTCTGACTTAGAGTAGTCAACTCACGGCCAGGTTTCGATCTCGGATCCTAGTACGCATACAATATGCAGAAATAGGTTTTTTTTAAGGTTTCGTAGAATATATCGAAGGAATCTTACTTGTAAATGGATGGATTCGTTGTTCTTACCAAGTTTTTGACTTAGAGTAGTGAACTCGCGGCCGTGTTTCGATCTTGGAGCTGGTATGCATACGATATGTAAATAAGGTTTGTTTAAGGTTTCGTAGAATATTTCGAAGGAATATTACCCAGTAAATGGATGGTTTCTTCGTTCTTACCAAGTTTCGACTTAGAGTAGTCAACTCATGTCGTGTTTCGATTTAAGAGCCCGGTATACATACATTTATGCAGAAATAAGGTTTGTTTAAGGTTTCGTAGAATATCTAGAATAAATATTACTTGTAAACTGGATGGATTCGCTGATTTCTTACCAAATTTCCGAATTAGAGTAGTCAACTCACGGCCAGGTATCGATCTCGGATCCTAGTACGCATACAATATGCAAAGTAAATAAGGGTTTTTTAAGGTTTTGTAGAATATCTCAAGGAATCTTACCAGAAATGGATGAATTAATCGTTCTTACCAAGTTTCCGACTTAGAGTAGTCAACTCACGGCTGTGTTTAGATCTCGGAGCATGGTATGCATAGAATATGCATAAATAAGGTTTGTTTAAGGTTTCAGTAGAATATACCGAAGGAATCTTACTGTAAATGGATGGATTCTTCGTTTTTACCAAGTTTTTGACTTAGAGTAGTCAACTCGCGGCGAGTTTCGATTTAAGAGTCCTGTATGCATATAATATGCGTAAATAGGGTTTGTTTAAGGTTTCATAGAATATCTCAAAAGAATCTTACCCGTAAATGGATGATTTCATTGTTCTTACCAAGTTTCTAACTTAGAGTAGTCAACTCACGGCCAGTGTTTCGATCTCGGATCCTGAGACGCATACATATATATGCAGAAATAGGTTTTTTTAAGGTTTTGTAGAATATCTCAAGAAATCTTACTGTGAAATGGATGGATCGCTGTTGTTACCAAGTTTCGACTTAGAGTAGTCAACTCGCGGTCAAGTTTCGATCTCAGAGCATGGTATGCATACAATATGCATAAATAAGGTTTTGTTTTAGGTTTCGTGAGAATATCTCGAAAGGAATCTTACTCGTAAATGGATGAATTCGTCATTCTTACCAAGTTTTTGATTTAGAGTAGTCAACTCACGGCTGTGTTTCGATCTCGGATCCTAGTACGCATACAATATGCGTAAATAGGTTTTTAAGGTTTCGTAGAATATCTCAAGAAATCTTACATGTAAATGGATGGATTCGCTTTTTCTTACCAAGTTTTTGACTTAGAGTAGTGAACTCATGGCGGTGTTTCGATCTCGAGCCTGGTATGCATACAATATGTAGAAATAAGGTTTGTTTAAGGTTTCGTGAGAATATTTCAAGGAATATTACCCGTAAATGGATGGTTTCTTCGTTCTTACCAAGTTTCGACTTAGAGTAGTCAACTCGCGGTCAAGTTTCGATTTAAGAGCCCGGTATACATACATTATGCAGTAAATAAGGTTTGTTTAAGGTTTCGTATAGAATATCTAGAAGAAATATTACTTGTAAATGGATGGTTTCTTCGTTCTTACCAAGTTTCTGACTTAGAGTAGTCAACTCGCGCTGTGTTTCGATCACGGAGACTGGTACGCATACAATATGCGACATAGTATTTTTTAAGGTTTCGTAGAGAATATCTCAAGGAATCTTACCTTAAATGGATGAATTTGTCGTTTCTTACCAAGTTTCGACTTAGAGTAGTCAACTCACGGCGAGTTTCGATCTCAGAGCATGGTACGCATACAATATGCAGAAATAATATTTTTTAAGGTTTCGTAAAATATCTCGAAGGAATCTTAAGTAAATGGATGAATTTGTCGTTCTTACCAAGTTTCTGACTTAGAGTAGTCAACTCGCGGCTGTGTTTCGATCATGAGCATAGTTTAGATACAATATGCAGTAAATAGTATTTTTAAGGTTTCGAGAATATCTAGAAGGAATCTTACCCGTAAATGGATGAATTTGTCGTTTCTTGCCAAGTTTCGAACTTAGAGTAGTCAACTCGCGGCCAAGTTTCGATCACGGAGCATGGTACGCATACAATATGCAGTAAATAGGGTTTTTTTAAGGTTTCGTAGAATATCTCAAGAAATCTTACTTGTAAATGGATGGATTCGCTGCTCTTACCAAGTTTTTGACTTAGAGTAGTGAACTCGCGGTCAAGTTTCGATCTCGGATCCTGGTACGCATACAATATGCATAAATAAGGTTTTTTAAGGTTTCGTAGAATATCTAGAAGGAATCTTACCCGTAAATGGATGAATTCGTGTTCTTACCAAGTTTCCGACTTATAGTAGTCAACTCGCGTCCGTGTTTCTATCTCTGAGCACGGTATGCATACAATATGCATAAATATGGTTTTTTTAAGGTTTCGTAGAATATTTTGAAGGAATCTTACCCGTAAAGGGATGGTTTATTCGTTCTTACCAAGTTTTTGACTTATTGTAGTCAACTCATGCCAGTTTCGATCTCTCGAGCCCGATTTGCATACAATATGCGGAATTAAGGTTTGTTTAAGGTTTCGTAGAATATTTCAAGGAATCTTACTTGTAAATGGATGGATTAAATGATTTCTTGCCAAGTTTCGACATTGAGAGTAGTCAATATCGATGATGTATCATGCTAAGTTTGAAGTCGAACCTCTCAGAGATTCTTGGTTCATAGATTATATGCTATTATACCAAGTTTGAGGTTCGAATCGACATTGAGCTTCATACTTATCGATTTTGATGATGTATCATGCTAAGTTTGAAGTCGAACCCTCTTCGAGCTTCTTGGTTCATAGTTTGTATGTTGTTATACCACATTTGAAGTTCGATCGACATTGCTTCATATTCATCAATTTTCGATGATGTATCATGCTAAGTTTGAAGTCGTAACCCTCTCGAGCTTCGTGGTCCATAGATTATATGCCACTATACCAAGTTTAAAGTTCGAATCGACGCCGAGCTTCATCTTTATCGATTTCTATGATGTATCATGTTAAGTTTTAAGTCGAACCTCCCGTAGCTTCTTGGGTTCATAGTTTTTATGTCGTTATACTACATTTGAAGTTCGAATCGATATTAAGCTTCATAATTATCTATTTCGATGATGTATCATGCTAACCTCGAGTTTACCAGGTGTGAACTAAAGCTACTTCATGATCTGTATGATTTTTCAAAATTACTTCATGACCTATGCGGCTAGTCAAATCCAAACCTAAGCACAAAGATAAAGCACAAAAACACAAAGAGAAGCACAAAGAAACACACCAATTATTGAATTCATTTTTCATTTTCCCGATTCATTCTTATACATTTTTTGGATTTTTTTATATCAGAATGTCGATAACAATGTCCTAAATTTATTAATATTTTTTTGGATTTTTTTTTCATGTCGAAGGTTGATAATAAACCGAATACATGAGTTCGTATAAGCACAAAGAAACACACATGATTCGTAATCTGTATGAGCATCCCAAAATACAATCTCAACCATTAAATTATTTTCTCAATCCGTATGAGTGGATCAAACAGTCCTGTTAAATCCCAAAGATTTTCATTCACCCATTCGAACTCTATCTCTTTTCTCTTTCTTCCCTCTCCTCTTCCCCACACCCCGAAGAACACCTCTCTTCTTCTCCACCGTCTAAGACTCCATCACCACCGCCTATTCTCTCTCAATCTCTCTCTTTAACTCCCCTTTCTCTCATCAAATCCAGATCTGAACTAAACTCTAATCAACCCCATTACTCGATTCAAATTACACAAAACCCATTATTTCTTTCTCAAGAATAATCAACAACAAGCAGCCTTCTCTATCTCCGATTAAGGACGTGTTATCTTCACCACCATATCTTGTCTCGTGGTATCTATCATCACATCTCATTTCATATTGAAACAAGTTTTCACTTCTCAATCAAGCAGGAGGAGCTATCAACGAGATTTAATTAGGGGTTCGATTTATTGAAGTGTAGGGACTGGATTCCGCAAGAATCAGCGAGAAGAGCAAGGAGAAGATGGCGTTAATCGCAACAACATCAACAAGTGCTGCTCTTATCAATGAATGGGGATCTGAACTTCATTCTTCTTCAACTGTATAACAAGATGGAGATTCAAGGGAATTTCGTGATAATTCTAAAACAACAACAATAATGAATTTGGGGTTTTTATGTAAATCGAATTAGGTCTAGTTGAATCTAAGTCCGGAGAGGGTAATTGCTCGAGATGAAATTGGTTGAAATTAGGTCTAGTTGAATCAATTTAGGTGTTTAGTATTTTTTTCTTTTTTTTTAGTTGATTTTGAATTAGAGAATCTAATTTATCGTAATTTGAATTCATTCATGCAGGATGTTAGAAAATCAAACAAGCAATAGAGAATGTTCTATTGTTGTATGGATGTTTGGCTGTGAAATGGTATTGCTGGTGAGATGGAGGTTTGAATCTGAGTTTGAGTCATGCTTGGTGGAGTTTTGGTACTGCGAGTAGATGAATATTGCAGGGAATTTAACTTTGTGAACCCTAGAATCTCTGTTTTTAGTTTTAATGATATCTTTAAATTCAGCCGTTGGAATATGATGAAATTTTAGTATGTTGTGTTTTGTTAATTCATAATGATACAGTAAAAGTTTCATGACGATCAGGTACTTTTACTACTGCCAAGATTGCATAATCTATGATTACATTCTGCAGAATTTATATCCTGAACAGCCTATTTTCAATGGGTGTATCTCATTATCCATATATCGTATGAAGCTGTATATTTAACATGTTGTTTACCTATATGTAAGAAACTTACTGTAAAAATTTTATGAAGTTCTGATAAGATTAGGTACCCCAAAGTTTGTTATAATCGTAACTGAATTCTGTGTGTTATATGCTGAAAGCAGCCATGTTGAAGTGTGTATATCTTTTTAATGAACCGTTAGAATCAAGTGAATTTTGGATATGTTATGGCTGGATATGTCAGGACAACTCTGTTAAATTTTCATGGAAATCAGCTTATGGAAAGTGGTACAAAGTGTGTTAGTACAGAGTACTTTTCCAATTTGTTTCATAAAGTCCGATGTTGTTTGATAGAATGGGAGTTAAGGGTTTTTCGATTTTGTCCCTTTTTTGACTTTGGATTTTGGTGAGATTTGAGATTTTGTATTTTTTATCTTCTGGTTATTTTAGATTATGTTGGGAAGATGAAGGAACTCTTAGAAAGTCAAGTTACATAGATTCAAAAAGTGGAGGAGGAAGATGAAAGCTATATGGATGGTATAAACGAAGGACAAACCTAAGTTTCCATGGATGGCATCCAAACTCCAAGGATAGTTTGTTGCAGCGGTTTCTGAAATTAGGAGGAATTCAAAGTAAGAACCTTGTTCAATATGTTGTTTTCTTGTGTTTAAGTATTTGACAGATGCATCCTATTGGTAGCATAATAGGTGTTTACATTTCATATTCCAAGAAAACTTTGCTTAATGTGGATCGAGTTAGTTACAAAAACAATAACTTTTTTTCTTGTTTTATGCAGATGTTGAAGTTCATCCCAACAAGGGGTTGTCAATGCTTTGGTTGAAGCTGAAAGCCAAGTTGAAGCCATCAATGGGAAGATTGCACAAGCAACTGCTGTGGGCTACCAATCAAACATACAACCATCGAAACTGAAGAGTAGAACCCGATGAATTTGAAGGTGTGGTAAGAACTTCGTTTCATACACTTACTTTAAATTTTGTGTTCGGTCATTTTATTCATTTGCAATCTACATTCTACTAACTTTGTTTTGATTTTCTCATAGTTTTAATTAGTGGATATAATTTATTTTTTGCGTAAAGTGCAAAAGAAGTAAGAAGATACAGGCTTTCAAGTCAAAAGTTAGGTTTGAGAAGCTCAAGTCACACAGAATAAGCGCTCCCGTAATGATTGCAGCAATTTAAGACAACTAAAAGGCATGCTAAAAGGTTTGCGCCCTCCCCCACCCCCAAATTTCTTTGTCGTCCGCATTGATTTTGCAAGAAAAACATAATTGCCTTGTAGTCTTGCATTTGAATTCTGGGTTCAATTAAATAGACAACTCTAGCATAGATATCTGGAGGTTTTTTCCTCCATGATTACTTTTACTCATTCTTTACCAAAGTTTATGGGTTAGGTTATGTAGTGTTAAGAAACTTGTCATATGATTAATTGAAGTAGTATGATGACTCGTAACATGTTATATATTGTACCTTCTCAAATGTATCCTGAGCTAAATTGCCTATCATTTGGTTGTGGGATGTTGAAGGGTCTATCCTGCTTCCTCTAATATGAGTATTTCTCTCATGATGATGGATGTACTCTTGCGCTAAAGCTTACTTTGGTTTGTATTAGTTATATTTACTTTGGGAACTTACGATATTCAGAATTTTGAATTGTTCTATACTTCCATGTTTAGTTTTGTGACTTTTTTTTTTTTTTTTTCTGAATCACATCTTGTTTAGCATCATTAATCTAGGTTAGTTTTGTATGTTTAGTAGATGATCTTATTTTGAGGGGTTCTTGTTTCTTCCACATTTTTGGTGATATCATTGACCTACTATAGCATATTCTCTCGATGCCATGATCTTACAATTGCTACTTCCTAGTGCCATGGTCTTACAATTGCAAAGAGAGTAACTCTGTTTTTGGACCTTGTATAACTCATTTAACTAGCCTCTACATTTGGAATTCCCATGTGGTTATAAGTCCTACCTTTAGATCATCCCCTATAGTGAGTCACTAATGGTTTCGTTTTTGGTTTGGTTGGAAACCGAGCTGAAACCGCCATGTACAGCCCTAATAGTGACTAGTGGGATATTATTATCGGGTTCTTTTTGGTTCCATAAATTGGTCGATTCACCGAATCTTTTCATCTCTATTCTTTGTGTTAGGAAAAAACTCGAAAAGAGTATGATACAAATCATGCAAGTCTTGGTTACGCACTAACACGGTTTTCCTTTGCATGAACAAAAGCATAAGACGGTTGTGTTATTGGGTGTTTGAGGAAAAATGAGAATTGGTGTTTGCTGATTGTACTTGAAGAGTACCAGCGATTTACAGTGCTAAAGCTATGCCAACTAATGTGAAGTTCATTGAGAACTATGACACTTCACCTCTAAGCCAAATGCCTCTACGTATCATCTACCGCTATGTTTCTCATAATCGTCGTTTGGTTTACCAAGAAGAGAGTGCGGTAAAAGCGTTGTTACATACCGGAACGTGTATGCTACCGCCACACTTATAGGGAGGCCAATATCTGCGTTTTACGATTTATATGATATTTTTAGTCATGTTCAAAGAGTCTATCAGCTTTCTTTTCTTTCTTTACGTTGCAACGCACTTTCATAATGGGTTAGCTAAGTAATGTAATTTGAATGGTGGATAATTTGAATGAATGTAAATGTGTTACTGTGGCAAAGTTAATGTGAATGTGAAATACTTTCGTAATTCGGTTTCAGCTATAATTTTTTTTTCAAAATAGTTATATGCACACAACTTCTAATAAGAGTTGTGTTCCGTATTTCAACTACACAAACAAAGGTTGCGAAAAGAATGTCTTTACGACATAACTAGGTGTTGTCCAACATAGTTCTACAACTCTAACAAGTGTCGTGCAAATCTTATTCATAATAGTAATAAGAGTTGTTACATATTTCTACAATATACATCCTAGGTTGTCTAAGATAGTCCTTCAACTTATACAAGTGTTGTGTTACATATTTCTACGATACACATCCTAGGTTGTCTAAGATAGTACTTCAACTTAGACAAATGTTGTGTTACATATTTCTACGATACACATCCTAGGATGTCTAAGATAGACCTTCAACTTATACAAGTGTTGTGTTACATATTTTTACGATACACTACTTGTGTTGTCCAAGATACTCCTACAACAACAAGTAAGGGTTGGTTAGGCTTTGAAAAAAAAAATCGAAAGAGAATCACAACTTTGGCAAAATATTGTCGAACCATGAATCACATCACCCTTAACAACACTTAGTCAAGTATTGTAGAACATCTTGGACTTTCTACAATACCCCACCTAGACAATACACAAAAAAAAAGCGTTGTAGTAGGGGTACTACAACCCTAATACAATGTTGTAAATGATGATTTTTCCGTAGTGCAACCATTATGGTTTTCCATATCCTACTTGTGTAGCGATATCCTTTTCCTACCTGGCAAAGTGGATCAGATCTAATCTCGCTTGGAAATCACACGGAAACTCAGTTTTGGTATAAAATCCTACTTTAGGTATTCGTGACTTTTTAAACGGAAACTGCGTATCCATTTTTGGTTTTTTAGTTTTACCCTAAAACTTTTCTTTTTCACTTTTTTTATTTTACTAAAACTCTTTTTTAACATATTATATCTCTTTTTTTTATGTTAAATTATTTTTTTTTTACTCAAGCAAATATATTCTAACGAAGAAAAAATTGGGAAAAAAACGGAAAATATTAATACGGAAGTTGATGGCAAGATGTTGTAAGGGGTGAGATGTCATTAAACATGCAACCCTCGGCCCGACATGCCAACATGGCTCAAATCCTAGCACGGCACGTGTAGACTTTATATACTCTAATGCCACATCACTGTAGAGAGAAAACCTTATCTATCTTTTTCTCCTTCTCTTCCAATTCAAACAAGCAGCTCCATTTCTTCTTGCAGAAACTGGGAACCCCAAAACCTAGGTACAATTTTTTTCCTCTCGACGGATTCAGTCTACTTTGAACTCTCAATAAGATGCATTGTCATCTTACATTCTAAGTGTCACTTTTTTGTTTCTAAATTGAGCTGTTTTTACAGCATAATGTTGTGATTTTGGTCAGGGTTTGATGATTTCAACTGATTCATCTGTCTTTCTATTTTGAATAATAATTTCAAGGGTGTTAGTTTCATGATTGTATGATTAGGTTTTACCCAATTTATGTTTTTTTTTTTAAGCAGAACAAGTTGTAGCATGTTATGGTTTGCTAACTGTTTGTAGAAATGTCACATAGAATTCTTTTTGCTTATTACCATGAAATTAGTAGGTTCAGTTACAGGTGTCTCTTCACATCCTCCATTTGTTTTTTCAAGTTGTGGGTTGGATGTGTGGGTAATATAGGCAATTTAGCTGTGATGTAGAGAGAGCAGCGTATGTGGTTCCAGTGAAACACTGTATCTCCGAGGTTTAAATGTGTTGTGTGGGTGTGGGAAAAATCTACTGAAATTTAGCTGTCAAGTAGGAACAGCAGTTTAGTGAGCTGTTAGACATACCAATTCAAAGTCTGTAGGATTTACAGAGTCAGTGGGTTTTATGTATCCTTTATTTGAAGAGTTTTGGAATGAAATGAAAGATACATATGGGATTAAACCCTTACCTATTTACAATTGTCTTCTAGATATGGTCATTGACATGGTGGGGGGAAAAGATGACTGTAGAACATATAAAGTCGTCCAGAAATGAAATTGTGGAGAGAAGAAAATCTTTTTCTGATATAAATAGTAAGAAGTAAGTTTCTTCCTACTTTTTATATCAAACTGGATTTTCTTTTCCCCGCAATTGGATTTTCTTCAGTACGACTTTATCTATTCTACAGTGCCTTCGAATATTTTTAGTGTATGTATGGGTGGTAGAGAATTTTATCTGTGAAGTAAGCTGTCTCAGTAGCCCGGAACACCAAACCGCTAGGATCAGTGGCGGAGGCAGCACGTGTCGTGGGGGTTAATTGAACCCTATTGGCTGCTTCCTCCCAATGCATATCTTCTCCATTTAAGGCTTGATTTTTCGGTCAATCGGCTAGTTTTCTTTTTTCATTAACTGATTCGGATATATGAACAAAGAAAGCACTTAACTTTAGATGGTCAAATAGGCTTGGTGGGCCAGCAGCCGTTGGAGGCAATTGCCCATTTCCGTTGTTGGCTCTGCCACTGGTTCAAGTGGTTTTGAGTTTTGTAGTAAAAAACAGTTCTTTGGAACTTATGAATTTTTGTTTTTTTTCTTGGGTTTAGGTTTGAATTTCTGCTTACCAAAAAATCCTCTTTGTAAAATAGCAACCATTAACTTATCAAACTTGAAACTATACTTAAATTTAGAAAAATCTGCATACTCTAGCTAACACAAGTTTCGGGGAGTTGTGTAGTTCAGGTGCGCTGTGCAAT
Source organism: Papaver armeniacum (assembly GCA_023531295.1). Lineage (NCBI taxonomy): Eukaryota > Viridiplantae > Streptophyta > Magnoliopsida > Ranunculales > Papaveraceae > Papaver > Papaver armeniacum. The sequence goes on from JAJJWW010002933.1 coordinate 25,426, forward strand.
TTAATGTATCGTGTTTCTGACCTGGAAGTGTATGAGGGGGAATTGAACTTTTATTCTTTGGTTTACCAAACATAATCTGATATTTTTCTTAAATTCTAAACAAAATATTTTCAGACAGAAAATTTGTTACTTTGATATGTAGATGCCGTAGCTTTGAGCTGCTTTTTGTTTTAAAGATATTTCATGTGTCACTTTTCTGTCTTGTTATAAGTAGATTGCTTTAGAACTGGTTTTGGAGCATCCTAATGTGTCAAGAAAATTATTAACGTCGTTACATTTTCTAATCTTCTTGTATTCTGTTCTCATATATCTCAGATTTCTTCTTCTTTTGTTTGTAGTGAAATCTTGATACAATTCATCAGCAATGGCTTCCTCTTCTCTTCTCTCTCTCTCCACATCATTTCCAACCACCAGAGTAGCGAGACTGCATTCTCTCACTTCATCCTCATTCAAGGTAAGTGCAATATCTCTCAATCTCTCTCTTCTATTCGTGTGAAGTTCTAAACTAAACACATTTTGTTTGTCTTGTAGGGAAATGTAAGTACACTCAAGACTAGTTCATCTCAATTCCCATCCCTCAGGGGTAAACAACAGCAAAAATCCCTACTCGTAAAAGCTTCATCTGCATCGATCCCTACTGCTGTAGTTTCAAGTCCAAGACTTAGGTTAGACAATTTAGGACCACAGCCAGGTTCAAGGCATAGGCAAAAGAGGAAAGGAAGAGGTATTGCAGCTGGACAGGGAAACAGTTGTGGGTTTGGTATGAGAGGTCAAAAATCAAGATCGGGACCTGGTATTAGAAGGGGTTTTGAAGGGGGGCAAATGCCTCTTTCACTCTTTAGAGTTCCAAAATTGAGAGGAATTGCTGGAGGTATTACTTTTTAATTTGCTTTCCTGTATTACAATTTAATTTCTTTCTTGGTTCTTTGTGGGTTTTGGATTTTAATAAATGAGTTTTCGAATGTAAAGTGAATTTTTTGAAAATAAACCATATGGAAAATCGGCTTGTTATACTAGATTAAATGCAGTATTTGGTTTGACTTTGTTGTACTTTGATACTAATGTTCTCACTTTCGCTTCAAGGTATGAAAGCGGGTCTACCAAGTATCTTCCTGTCAACTTAAAGGACATAGCTACTGCTGGCTTTAAAGATGGGGAAGAGGTATCGCTAGAATCGTTGAAGTCGAAGGGTTTGATTAACCCATCTGGAAGAGAAAGAAGATTACCTTTAAAGGTATGTGTGACCTCACTATATCACTTGCATTTTTCTTCTTTGAGAATATGGGCTCTTATAATTGAATCCTCTTAAAAGAATGATGCAGATAGTTGTCATTTCGCCTCACAGTGCTATCACATATTGTTATTGAAAAGTTATTGCAAATTGCAAAAATGACTTCCCTGTATTTACTATTCTTCAATGTCCAAATTGTGTTCTCGGGTAAATTTAAGCTTCGCTGATATGTGTCTTTCACTGAACAGATTCTAGGGACTGGCGATTTGGATGGCAAGCTGGTCATTAAAGCTGGTTCTTTCTCAGCATCAGCAAAAGAAAAGCTTGCAGCTGTTGGTTGCACTATGACCGTTATTCCTGGCAGAAAGAAGTGGGTAAAACCATCGGTTGCCAAAAACATAGCACGTGCTGACGCATACTTTGCCAAGAAAAGAGCTGAAGCTGCCACTGCTGCTGAGGTAGCTTCTGCTTGAACATATTTGACGACGGCCAACCATTAAAACCATGTGAAGTAGAGGTTTAGAAGGATTTTTCACTCTTTCTAGTGTAAGTTCTTTTAACAAAATGTTGTAATATGATATGAGTTCTTCCATATGTTCACTGAATACAATCGAAATTTTTAGGAATGAAAAGTGATCATTTTGAGTCGACTCGTTCTTACTTGTTAAATTCTCCATATGAAACACCATTTCTCCTCGTTAATACATTTCAGTTAGTTGTAGACTCGTACCTTTCTAGTTTAGGATTGGTGCCACATTTGTGTCTCTCTGCGGTCATGGATGCAGCTGCGGCTAAAGGTTGCACAGTTTTTTTTAGCAGAATTGGTGATGTTAACAATCAAATGAAGCTCTCTATTTAATAACTTGTTTGGATAGTTGAGAAGTTACTTTTCGACTCCTCGTGTTAGAACCAAAAATAAATAAATCGGAAGTTAAGTTGGAAACACAATTTCAGAATGATTTCTAGAAATAAAAAAGTTAATTTTTTATGAAGTAAAATGTTTTTACTTCACTTTTACGACGAATTTATAGTGATTGGTTATGTATACAGACGTGAAAAATCAAACAAAAACCAATTGACAATCAGTGTAGTCGGATGTGATGTGATACGGAGGAAAAAAAAAAGAATGGCCCCTTGTCGAGAGGGGCATTTGCCCCACCATTAAAAAATGAAAACAAAAAAAAAAGGAAAAAAAAATGTACTAGTATCTAGGCCTCGCATTTAACCGAATCGATAACCGTAACCGAACCGATAACCGCACTAACCGCACCGTAATCGAACCGAACCGAGATAATTCAACCCAGTTATATTCTGGTTCTAATATCTGCTCTACTACTAACCGCACCCTAACCAACCGATAACCGATTATTATAGGCCGTTGATTTATTTTTATTAGATTAATCCTAGCCGTCTAAAATTGGGTAACCCTAGAGTATAAAAACTAAACCCTAAACTATTTATGCGCCATTTCATTTCTTCTTCTCTTCCTCTCCGATTCCTTCACCTCCATCGAGATTCAAGACTTAAGAGTACCACCACCTCTATGATCTAGTAAGTTGTTTTCTCTTTGATTGATTTTTTTTTATCAATTTCTAGGGTTTTTTTTTTTTTTACTAAGCTTAGATTAATTTATGGTTAAAACCGAACCGAACCTAAAAATAACCGAACCGAACCAAAAAATAACCGAACCGAACCGAATACTATTGAGTTTGGTTACGGTTTTAAATATGCTAACCGAACTATAAACGGTTAGTTGAACGGTTTTACAACTAACCGAACCGAACCGTGTGCAGGCCTACTCCTAGTTAGTAAGTTCGCGAATGATTCGCGAATCATTCGCGAATTTTTCCGTATCACGAATTTTACCGTTTTATTCGCGTACGTTTGTAACTCTCGAATCCAAGTCGCGATTATGTGGCATTCTGATTATTCGCGAATCGCTCACTTAATTTTACGTATCCCGAATCCCGAATGATACGCCCGCTTAATTCGTCATAAATTCTTTAGCTTTTACGTTTTTAAATGCCTCAATTTTTGGGGTTTATCGCCTCCCGGCATACACGACCCAATATTAGACGTTGTTGTAATTTTTATGAAATAAAAATGACCAAAAAAATTTGAAGGTGAAGGTGAGAGAGATCTCAAACTCACCGACCAAGCATCTAAACCACTATACCACGTGGATGACTAATGTTGTATATATTATTAATATCATCATATTAATTTTATTTTTCTTTAAATAACTCACACATATGCATAAAAATTGGTCTATCAACTTATAAATATAAATTATTCAAGATATATGATACCGAATTTTCGAAAGATAACTCACATTTATAAATCGAATTATACAAAGACGTATGTCGTTTCCGGAATTATCGATTTAATCACGCCCAGTTGATCGAACTTTGGACCGAATCTGAATTTTACAAAACCGTATACCGTTCCGTACGTTTTCCGAATTCCAAATTGCTAACTAGGGGCCTACTAGTATCTGGTTGTGTAGTTAGCCGCATGTGCACCAGGTAGCTGAACCCTAAAAAATGCTTTAAAAAGAAAAGGGGAAAAAAAAAACTCAAACCTGAACTGTGTACAACTCCCCTTTTTCACCATCTTCTTTCTTCTTATTCTCAATTTGAGGAGACCCCCAGATTTGAGATCTCACCATAAACAAAGAGGATATTTTTCTTTCACTTATCAGCCATGAACCCGGAATAGTAAGTATTCTTAACGGATTTACTCCTATTCTGCTACAACTTGTTTTTCTTGTAAAGATTTGGTTTTTTATTGGTGATTTTGTATGGGAAATGGTTGTTTGCTGGTAGTAATTGTAGATCGGGATCTAGGGTTTTGATTAATACCTTTAGTTTCAGTCTGGGCTTCCTTTGATTACTTCAATTATGTGTTACTGTTGTGTAAAAATTGGATTTTTTTTTTTGAGGTTTCAAATTGATCTAGGTTTTTTTTTTTTTTGTGTTTTGCTGAGTCATGCAATTGGGATTCAAAAACTGATCTTTTAGGTTTTTAATTGAACAAATTTTGTCAGGATTGGTATTGGAAATATATGATTTTTTATGGTTTTTGAATTATGTGTTAATGTTGTTGTTTTGCAGTGATTATCTGTTCAAACTCTTGCTTTATCGGAGATTCTGGTGGCCGTAAATCAGTATTCTTCTCAGGTTTGCTGTAAATAATCATCTAAACACATTGAGTGACACTTCTGCATGAATTATTATGTATGTTGAGAATCTCCACCTACTCCATACTAGCATAACACGGATAGAAGACGTGTGCATATCATCGTTTTAGCTTCTTTTTTTTTTCAATATATTTAGTGTTTCTCACGCTGCATTTAACATTTCCAATGTTTTTGTATAACAATACAGTAGGTTCTTTACCATGTTTTTTTATTACACAGGATGACTCTTATTTAAGCAGTCCATGTGGGTGCCAGTGTTGGTGGTCTGGTAGTGCTGTAGTGAAATACTGTAATTCCGAGGTTCAAATATGTGCGTGTAGGTGTAGGGAAAGTCTACTAAAACTCCTTATTTTTAGTCTTTACATGTATGGGTGGAAGAGAAATCTAACTGTGAAGTAAGGTGTTTCAGTAGGCCAGAACACAAAACCACGAGAATCTATGGCGGAGCCAGCATATGTCATGAGGGTTAATTGCCCACAATGGTTGCTACCTCCCAATGCCTATTTAGCCTTCTAAGGCATCTAGCTTCAGAAGGTCAAAATAGGCTTGGTGGGCCAGCAGCTTTGGGAGGCAATTGTGCATGCCCTTTGTTGGCTCTGCCACTGGTGCAGGTGGTTTGAGTTTTGTAGTAAGTTCTTTGATACTTATGAATTTTTGCTGTTTTTTCTTTGGTTTAGGCAATTATGTCTTATGAATCAGTTTGAATTTCTACGAACCAGGAAACCCGAAAAACTAAACTAAAATTTGGAAGAATCTCGGTGCATCTTGAATATTAGATAGCAGTTGGACAGTAGTACTGTAAATGCCTCCGATTTATGTAGTGGTGTGTATTAGTAGTAGATCTTGGATCATTTTGTCCAGAATTGTCGAAAATGTTAGAGATCGGTTTTGGCTTTAAATGCTGAGGAGTTGGGACTATCTGATTGGGATGTACCTTTTTGGTTGGTCCCTAGGTTTTCTTGGCCTGTCTAGCATCATTGTTTGCAAATCCAATTTATAGATTTGTGGGCAACCCAATCTCACACTAAAACAGGACTAACATGGCTCAATTTGGGAAGAAATGAAATTGGTTAAGATGTTTTAAGCACAATTCTATAGTGGTTTTTTTTATTGTATATAAATAGGGATGGTCATGGGGCGGGTATGGCAATCCCAGTCACTGCCCCGTTCGTTAAAAAAATACCCCATACCCGCCTGCTACCCACACGAATTGGGGCGGGCGGTATATGGGAAACCCATATGGGGGCGGGTTTTCTATGGATTTACCCGTAACACGAGTTAATACATAAAAAAAATTATAATCAAAACTTAAATATGATTCAAACAAAAATAATAACGCATTTAATAATGCATTCTAAAATTTTAAATTCGTAAATTCATTTTAAAGTGAACAAAGAATCTGACTTAATAGTTTTTCTACTTGTTCCTCTCTCATTCTATCTTTGCCACGTTAACCATTTCATTAGTCATTTCATTTTTTCTATTTTAACTTTTAGAGAATGTATTTGATCACAACAAAGAACGAAAATGATAAATATACAAGAACAATCAAAATATAATAAATAAAAGAAAGCTCGACCAAGTGGTGTAAAATAAAAATTCGATACAAATTCTTGCATAAAAGTCTAAACCCTTATATTATGAAAGGTGATGGGGGTATGGGGTGGGGACCTTGAATCCAGTCACCCCATCCCCGTAGCTTATGTTTCCCAGATACTACACGTGCCGACCCCATCCCCATTTATGGGTAAAACCTACCCAAATGGGGCGGGTACCACTGAGGGATGGGTTTGGGTGGGAAAATGGCCATCCCTATATATAAATGAGTGATTGTTTTAAAATTGCTGTGCTTATTGACGGTCCGGTGCTGATTAGATATCTCCCCCATCAGCACCTAACTTTTTCATAAGCTAGAGTTCATGTAGCCTCCTTGTCTTTCGAACTTCCCTTGGATTTGATTGGGAAGAAACACAACTTGGCTTACATTCCGTCTACCTTATACTACCCTTGCAGTGAATCTTTTATAATTGACCGGATTGTCCACTCTGGCAAATGTCTGAGGAGAACTTGTTGGGTGTCGAGAAGGTTTATTATGTGAAGTAAGGTGTTTCAGGTAAGGTCTGTTAGTATCCCCCGAAGGCTGCTGCCTCTTGAGGTCTATTTAAGCCTTCTAAGGTTTTATTTTTTTTTGGTCAATATATGTACTCTAATTTCAAGGGTATACTAATGAACAAAGAAGAGAAGAAGCCTCAGAAGGTCAAAATAGGCTTTGAGGGCCAGGCCAAAGAATTAGTTGCATGTGGCCTGCTGGCTTTGCCCCTGGTTCAATTGGTTTTGAGTTTAGTAGTTGTTTAAATCTTATGAATTTTTAGTTTTTCTCTTGGGTTTAGGCAATTATCTCTTATGAATCGGTCTGAAGTTCTTCAGTGCCCCCGTCAAAAATTTCTCTTTGTAAAATACTAACCAGGATCCTATTAAACCAGAAAAGTTATACTAAATCCGAAATATCTGCATAGTTCAGCTATGCAACTTTGAGGAGTTCAGGTGTGATATATAGTGTTTTTGACCTGGGCAGGAAGTTTATTGTTAAGTTCTGGACAATCTAAGTTCCTTCGGATATCACTAGTTGACTAAGTTCTTTCAGGTAACTATGTCAAGAAACTATGTCATATACCAATGTCTGTAACAATTCGATTATTTTTACTGTATAAATGATGTTTGTTTCGAATGGCTGTGCTTATTAATGGTCCGGTGCTGATTAGATATCTCCCCCATCAGCACCTAACTTCCCTTGGATTTGATAGGGAAGAAACACAACCTGGCTTAGATTCCGTCTAATCTAATATGGGCATATATAGTACCTCTAACTTTGATGATCGTAGACTTTTATGTTCTATTAGACTTTTGTAATTGACAAAAATTGCTTTTTCCAGCACATATCAAATTTTGCAAACAATGATGCTAGTAATTACTCCTGTCTTGCTTTACTGCTTTGATGCTTGTTGTATAAAAAGGTTAACATCTCCCTTCAGATTAGTGGGCTCACGAAGTCATAGTTTTTGGCATAATTATCCAGGAACGTTAATAGTTCTGAACTTTTGAAATTCGCGTTTGTGGTCATGCAGTGAGACACTGGTGGACAAGAACGTTTCAGAACAAACACCAGCAGTTACTATGGTGGAATACACGGCATTATAGTAAGTTATATGTAAGCAGTTTATGTGGTTGCTGTGTTGGTAAATACTATTTTCAGGTTCGAATGTATGAGTGGGTGTAGGCAAGGTCTATTGAAACTCCTTATTTTCAGTCTTTACAATGTACGTGTGGAAGAGAAATTTAACTGTGAAGTAAGGTGTTTCAGTAGCCCAGAACACAAAACCACGAGAATCTATGGCGGAGCCAGCATATGTCATGGGGGTTATTTGCCACCAATGGCTGCTTCCTTCCATTGCTTATTTAGCCTTCTAAGGCTTGATTCAAGGGAATATATGAACAAAGAAGACATCTAGCTTTAGAAGGTCAAAATAAGCTTGGTGGGCCAGCAGCCATGGGAGGCAATTGTGCATGCCCTGTGTTGGCTCTGCCACTGGTGCAGCTGGTTTAGGCAATTTTCAATTTGTAGTTCTACCCATCAAAATGATATCTTTGTATAAAACTAACCAGGAACTTATCAAACCCGAAAAATTATACCTAAATTATAGAGAGAATCTGAAGAGTCCACTATTTAAGTTTTGAGGAGTTGTATTGTTCTCCTCCGAAAAATTATACCTAAAAATTATACCAATTTTTTTTTTTAATTATTCTTGTGTAGGAAATTTTACTTTTCTTGCTTGATTTACCAAATTTGGGATGATTTTAGGATGATATTTCTTTCAAAATGAAATTGTAGTTATGGTCATTGACATGGTCAAGCTATAAACTGATAAAGTCGTGACAAAATGAAAATCGTGAGGAGAAGAAAATTCAAAGTAACTTTTATGTGAAACTGGATTTTCTTCTCCCACAATTGCATTTTCTTCTTTGGTAAATATTGTTAGCATTTACATGTAATGTAAAGTGATTTACATCCTGTGGGCTCAATCCCGCGAGTTGTACTCCCAAGACCTATGGGGTGGGACCCACACTAAACCCACTCGCAAAATCCGCCAGTCACAAGGGAGCACCCCTTTTCTCTTATACAACCCACGGGATTGAGCCCGCTGGATGTGTATCACTTCATTTTACATGTATATGGTAGTGGTAGAGAATTGTAATCATGAAGTAAGGTGGTGTTTCATAGCCTGAAAAACTAGGAGCAGAGGCGAGCCAGCACATGTCATGGCCCCCATTGGCTGCTTCCTCCCAATGCCTATTTTGCCTCCTAGGGCTTGATTTTTGGTCGATCCTTGGCTAGTTTTCTTTTGTTCATTAACTTAAACCCCACTTCAAGGGAATATATGAACAAAGTAGGCATCTAGCTTTTATAAGGTCAAAATAGGCTTGGGAGGCAATTGCCCTCTGGTTCAACTGGTTTTGAGTTCAGTGAAATTTTGAATTCCAAAAAAACAGTTCTTTGAAACTTTTGAATTTTGTTTTATCTTGGGCTTAGCTAATGTGTGGCTTTGAATTTACTTACCAAAATGTCATGTTTTTAAAATTTGTAATATACTTGCCAGGAACCTATCAAACTCGAACTATAATTAGAACAATTAGAACAGTAATGCCAAGTTGACTGTGGAAATCTCCCCGGGAAAATTCTTGGAGACACAGCCCCTGGGACCCACCTGGAGAAAACGGGGTCCCATTAGGTCTGTGTCTTCTCCAGGTGGGCCCCAGGTGCTGTGTCTCCTGTGGATTTTCTAGGGAGATTCCCATGTATATAAGGAATTATTGTAATTAGAATTGATTTAAAAGAATTGAAGAAAAAAAACCGACTTGTTAAATGCAGTATTTTGTTTGAATTTGTTGTGCTTTAATATTGTATTGTGCCAAGATGATACTGATGTTCTCACTTTTGCTTAAAGGTATGCAAGCGGGTTTGCCGAATTATCTACGGCTAGGTTTAAAGATGGGGAAGAGGTATTGCTAGCATCATTGAAGTCATAGGGTTTGATCAACCCATCTGGAAGAGAAATTAGATTATCTTTAAAGGTACGTGTGACCTTACTATATCACTTGCATTTTTCTTCTCTGAGATATGGGCTCTTATAACCGAATCCTCTTAGAGGACACGAAGTGTCAATCCTGGGAATGTCGCAGATAGTTGTCATGTAGCCTCACAATGCTCTCACATGTTGTCATTGAAAAGCTGAATGATTTGGCGTGTTATGCATGCAAATTGGAAATATGACATCTCTATATTTACTATTATTCTTCAAGGTCAAATTGTGTTCTCTGGAAATTTAAGCTTTGCTGAGTCTTTCCAGATTCTAGAAACTGGCGATTTGAGTGACAAGCTGATCATTAAAGCTGGTTCTCTTTCAGAAACAGGGAAAGAAAAGCTTGAAGCTGTTGGTTGCACCATAACACAATTCTCCAGTGACAAGCTGATCATTAAAGCTGGTTCTCTTTCAGCAACAGGGAAAGAAAAGCTTGAAGCTGTTGGTTGCACTATAACACAATTTCTCCTCATCAATACACTTCAGGTTAGTTGAAGATCTAGGAAATGTAAGCTTTGCCGATGTCTCACTAAACAGATTTTAGGAACTGGTGATTTGAATGACAAGCTGATCATTAAAGAATCAAATGAAGCTCTCTATTTTAGCACTTCCATTCCAAATGTTGCTATGGTTGTGGTCGCTGTGTTTTGTTTGTACAGTAATTGGTTTGTTATGGTCATTATTTTTCTTGGATTCCTTTACAAAGGACAAAGAATAGGGTGGTCTTGGGATTTGAGACCTAGAAAAGCTTCAATAAAGCTTTTGACAAATGCTATCCCACGAGACTTTCGGGATGGTTTCTCGCAAGAGCGACTTCTTTTACCGTTTGATGATCGAATCAACAGTTGATTCACATTCAGGAAAATACCCATCACTTTTAGGAAAGGACCACCACTTTCAGGAAAGGGTTCAAGGCTGTTAGATCTGCGTTTTAATATGTTCAAGGCTATCCCACACGATTTTACGGGATCGCTTCCCGCAAGAGCGATTTCTTTACCGTTGGATCATATTAAAACGCAGATCTAACAGCCTTGAACCCTTTCCTGAAAGGTCCTTTCCTAAAAGTGATGGGTATTTTCCTGAATGTGAATCTAACCGTTGATTCGATCATCAAACCAGAAGAATGAGATAAAGATCGCTCAAGAGAATATGGTTTGGATACATGACCTTAGAGCAATTGCGTTAGTGGATTATAACCAAAGAGAAAGAGCAAAAAAACCAAAATTTGGGTTTAGTCCGTGTTGTAACGCATGGAGGAGACTAAAATTTGGTCAAAGGGCAACTTGAGCCTTACGCCCCAATTAGCGCAACTCCAAAATGCGTCCCATTTTTTTTAATTCTACAGAATTTGATTACGCCATCCAAACGCAACTTTAATCGCTGACCAAATTAAAACAAAGACCAATATGGTATGGTTTTTGTTTTAGTCTAATTTTGTTCGATGCTCTGGCCCATTGCGTCCTGGTTTTGACTAAAAATTTGGTTTTTGTAAATCCCGTTGTGGATGCTCTTAAAGCGTACAAAGGGGGAGACTAAAACCGAGTAAAGATCAAATCAAGCAGACGCATGATGGAGAGGAGTAAAGATCAAAGCCATGATTTCAAAACTAAAACCGGATCAAATATAGTCTTTAGTTTGGTTTTAGTGGAAAGTTACGCCTAACAGGCGTAATTTATAACTCCGCTGACGATAAAAAGAAAAAAAAAATAATGAAAGCGTGAACTAAGAGTTAAGACACATTGGGGCGTAAGCTCAAAGTTCACCAATAAAAAAAAAACAAAAATACTAATGGTTGCGCCCCACCAATTTTACATCTTCCCCCGTAGTGTTTGAACACCTACTAAACCCAAAATTTGGTGTATTTTTTGTTCTCTTAGTCTTTGGTTTTGACTGCCAACATCGGTTGCTCTTATAGTCCAGAAGCTCAGGAAGAAAGGTTGATTCAACTTTTAACCACAACAAAGGAAAATCACCCAAAATCATATTATTAATTATTTATGACGTCATTTATTTATTTATTCTTTTAATGGTTACATGCATGCTAACTGCCATGATTGGGTAGGTTTCAGCATTCAAAATGAGAAACAACCAAGTGGGGCTAGAGGTAGGCTGTGGTCAAAACATGATGTGACGCACATTCAATGTTTTAAAATTAATCAAACAACGGATTGTGCTAAACGAGGAGATATTATATCCCGAGGAGATATTGTGCAGGGTTCACCAATCTCGAGAAGACTCGGGGTTGTCGTGATAGAAATTAATTAATTTTGAGAAAATGGTTATTTTCAAAAAAATTTAAAACACGATTCAAATGGAAAAGTAAAAAAATTAGGTGAAATAGCAAAAAAAATTGCAAGGATGAAACCGGATTCATCCCCGCTTATACTTAAAAAAATAGCAAGGATGAAATTTAAATCATCGCATCCTCAGAAAATAAAAAAAGAAAAAAATATTTAAAAATGTATGGATTTAAACCGATTACATCCTGCCATTTTTAAATTTTTGTCTATTTAAATAAGTATTTTTAATTTTTGCTATTTAAACAATAACAAAAACTTAAGTGTTTTTTTCAAATGAATTGTTGATTTTAGTCTTTTAGACCAATTTTGTGTAATTTCTTTTGGTGCAGAAAGAAATATATTCATCATCCTTGTTTTTCTTTTGGGTTGAGTTGATTGAATCATGGAGTACTCATCCGATCTCCGGAACTACTACTTTTCTTATTATTTTCAACCAACTTCCATTGTTGCTCTTCTTCTACTTGCTCTTGCATCCACTGTTGTTGTTTTGAGGAGGAAGAAAAACCACCCATCACCACCACCATTGTCGACAACAGAAACAGCGGTTTGGTCGTCGTGTGCACTGCCAATCATCGATCTTCTTCGTATTTTCATGAATAAGAAGAATGACTTAATTCATGTAACACTTGGAAATATGGCTGATAAACACGGGCCGGTTTTCAGTTTCCCAACAGGTAGCAGCCATAGGACTCTGGTTGTAAGCAGTTAGGAGATGGCAAAGAGTGTTTTACCGGCGAGAATGACATTGCCTTTCAGATCGTCCTCTCCCGTTAGCATTCAAGACCATATTCTATGCAGGTGGTGTAGACTCGTACGGTATTTCCCATACCGTATGGGAAAAATTGAGGGAGTTGCGGAAAATCTGTGTGCATAACCTCCTCTCTAATCAGCAGTTGCTCAAGTTCAGACACTTGATAATTTCTCAAGTTGACGACTCTTTCAACAAGCTTTTATGAGCTATGCAGCAAGAATAAAGACGAGGAGACTCTTCAGTTGGCATGGTGAGAATGGACGATTGGCTTGGGAAATTATCGTTCGATGTCATTGGAAGAATAGTCTGCGGATTCCAGTCACACACCGAGACGAGTGAGCATTTGCCTACAGTTGTATGTTTAAAATGATCATAGAGTATATATCTTAAATCCAGTCCGATTACATATCTAGCTCACTGTGTGCACATATATGCATGTATAATAAACAGGTGCTACTAGCAGTGTGGAACGATTTACAGAAGCAATTGATGAAGCATCGCGTTTTATGTCGATATCTGCTGTCAGATACCATTCCATGGCTAGGGTGGATTGACAAATTAACTGGTCTTACCAGAAACATGAACAACTGTGGGAAGAACTAGACTCGGTTGTTGAGAGCATAATTGAAGATCATCGTCAAAAAGAGACGATTTTTTAGAGCTAAAGAAGGAGAGACGAAGCACCACTGAGGATGATTTCATCGACATTTTGCTTGTCAATAATGGAGCAACCACAGCTTCCTGGAACAGTGACCCTTATCAAATACCTATCAAATCTATTGTCCTGATACGCAATGATCCGCAGCTCAAGTGGTGTGTACAAGCATCATCTGTTGTTGTAACTATAATCATGTATGTGTGCAGGACATGATAGGTGCGGGACTGACACCACAAAACTGACCACCATCTGGACACTTTCCTTGCTGCTGAACAACCCCATGTGTTGACAAGGCAAAGGAAGAAGTGGATGCACACTTTGGAAAGAAAAGGAGATCAACAAATGATGCAGCAGCAGCAGCAGTCGTGGTGGGACTTTGATGATATCTGCAATCTTGTCTACATCCAGGCAATAATCAAAGAATCAATGCGGTTGTATCCAGCCAGCCCACTGGTGGAGCGATTGAGCAGCCAAGATTGTCTGGTAGGCGGGTTTCATGTACCAGCAGGGACTCGATTATGGGCAAACGATGGAAGATACAACCAGACCCTAACGTGGTGGAATGATCCATTGGTGTTTCGACCAGAGAGATTTCTGAGCGATGGCCAGAACAAGATGGTTGATGTAAGGGGCCGAAATTATGAGTTATTACCATTCGGAGCCGGTCGACGGATATGTCCTGGTATATCGTTCTCTCTGGATCTAATGCAGCTGCTACTTACTCCGTGTTATTCTTGAGTTTGAAATGAAGACTCCTAGTGAGAAAGTGGACATGACAGCAACACCAGGTTTAATGAGTTACAAGCTAGTCCCCTTGACATTCTGCTCACCGCTCGTCGCATGACAAAGCTTGAAACATCATTCATCTCAGTTCATAAGAGAAGCTGCTTCCCCGGCATTCCAAAAACAAGAAAATTTATTTTTATCTCATTTCCAAGAAGATAAATTTCTAGTGTCTGTAGGTTCATGCTAAAGAAATAAATTTAGTAAATTTTTTTACTAAAAAAAGACAGGAATCAGAAGCAAATAATGGTGAGCTCAAAAACTGACCCGAACATGT
>JAJJWW010002934.1:0-67486 GCA_023531295.1 Papaver armeniacum
CAAGAAATGGACAATCAAGAAAAAAGTGAATTTTAATTGGTCCACTATTGAATTTTCATATAAAAAAACAAAGTTTTTCAAGGAGAAAAATGGGAATCACACAATAGTCACTTCACTTGGATTAGGACTTATATGGACTTTTGATAGGTTACTGTTGGAGATTAGGTTGGACCATTCCCGATACGACTTGTATGGTTTTCCGATGCGTGAATAATATTTGTAGGAATTACTAGTTAATCCACTATTAGGAGAACCGGTTACTGTGTGGTCCAGCCCCGGAAAAAAATTATTATTTGGTCAAAACATGTTTTTTGACCAGATTTTTTACTCTCGTCAAGACACGTGCGAGACCTTATGTCAGCCTTTTCTTAAATGCCAAAAATCACCCTGTATAATACTGTTAGAGATGATATACTTGATTTACATGAATAAGAGTTCTCGATTTCTTCTCCTAAGTGATGCATGCATTTCTCGATCTCTTCTCCAGTGATGGCGATTTCTCAATCTCTTTTCAAATCGTTATTATGGTAAGTTAGGTTTCATTTCCTAATTAAATCTAGTACGAATTTTTTGTTTTTAATTCTAGATTTTTTTATGACTTTCATTCAGGTGGACTGTTTTTTTTTTTTTTTGTGATTCATAGATTCGTACCTTGTTTTAAATTGAATTGGATCTGTTTGACACTACTGAAATTGATAATAAGGTTCTTCCATTTAAGCTTCTTGAAGATGTGAAAAATTGGGTATTCGTCGATTTGCTGGTTTTCAAAACTGGGTGGTTTTTGGAAGATAAAATGAATGGGTTATTGAATAGCCTGAACTCAGTACGTATGAATGGGTTATTTTGGAAGATAAAATGAATGGGTGGTTTTTGGAAGATAAAATGAATGGGTTGTTTCCATTTAAGCTTCTTTAAACTCAGTTTGTCATATTCAAACATAAATATGGATTTTTACTCAATTGGTTTGTACAGTACATATTGGCATGTACTAGGTTTAATAATCATGATGGAAGTACAACTTGCTTTGCTACCAGTACAAGTGATCTAGAAGACGACCCATTCAATAATTCTTATATTGTTGGGTGCACAACAAGTTGCGGCGACATTTTGCAGATTGATTAGAATGGGATATGTTTTTTATCCCATTGATTTAAGGAAAATAAATGAAATATGTTTTTGTTTTATTTTATTATTGTGCTTCAACAATGCATTTAAATGTCAATTTCTCGTTATGACTGTGCATATCGATATGTAATGCTGAAAATCAATGTCAAAATCAAATTTGAACTTATTATGTGCACCCAATATATACTCCTTGGATCTTTGTCAAAATTTCCTTTGTTTTTTTCTCCTCAATACAACAAAATCTGTACTGCTAGATCACAGTACATAATATGAGGACTATCTTCCAAAAGAAATACATGAAAAAACTTGGAACCCCATAAAAAAAAGGCAGTAAAGCTATAGTTAGGCATGTAGTTAATTTGGTACCCTGCAAATGACACATATGATGCCAAAATTTACAATGAATTAAATTCAATAAATGATCATTAAGTATAGATACATATGATGCAATTCATCGTATCTACTTGAATCTCCGCTGCTTGTTTCCTTCTAATAATTAGTAACTAAACGTAAAACTAGAGTACATATTTGGTTCACTACTTAGAAATCAAGTAGGTATATGCTTACTAACAAATTCGAGTACATATCAGCTGCATTTACTTAAAACTCTGTAAATGTGGATCTCTTTGCATCTTCATCATCACTCTTCTTATGCAGCAATGCGAACCTAACTTCTTGACAAATCTTGTTATGGGAAATGACTGCAAAACATACAGAAAATGATGAGAATATTTACCGACAAGAACCTAAAATATCATTGGACCTAAGTAAAAGATCACAAAAATATTATTTTTTTCATTTTGCAAGGTAGTACATCTTGATATGTACTATGTACCTAGTACATATGTAATCTGAGTTTTCAGGTACATATCAGTATGTACTGATGGATATGTACTGTAAGACAGTTTTTCCATCAGTACACATATCAATATGTACTGTCAAAAACAGTAAGTTCTTACATAAATTTTCTTATAGCAAAGTAGTACATGCTATTGTGTACCTAGTACATATGTATTGAAAACGATGAAAATACGTATTGACAAGAACCCAAGATATTATTGGACCAAAGTAACAAAGCACTAGAACATTTTTACTTTTTCCTTTTGCAACGTAGTACATCTAAATATGTATCTAAAGCTATTAGTACACAAAGACCCACAGTACATCTGAATATCTAGCTAGAGCTACGATGTACATCCATAAGGGATAAAGCTATATACCAAAAGCAATCAGTAAATAAAGACCCTGAGTACATCTTAATATGTACCTAAAGCAATCAGTAAATAAAGACCCTGAGTACATCTTAATATGTGGTGTTGGTATTCAAACACCAGAAAACACAATTTTCCATTTGTACATGTCAATATGTACTGATTCTTATTCAAGCATAAAAGTGAAATTGGTTTTTTACATCACATATCTCCATCTTTCATCTGAATATCATGCACTACATTATCTACATAATGGAGATACTGTCAATATGTATTATTCGTATTCATACATCAGAAAACACAAATTTTCATCTATACATGTCAATATGTACTAAGGTTTTAACTAGTACATACCAATAAAATGGGTTTACCCAGTACATATTGATATGTACTATAGAATCATACACAACATACATTCAGTACGTATCAATATGTATTATAGGATCATACACAACAAAATGCGGTAGAAGGATTGCAAGTACATATCAAGGGTTTTAGCGGTACATACATACCGGTAGAAGGATTAGCGATGAAATATCAAGGGTTTTAGCAAAGACATACCGATATCTGTGTAAGATCATATAATGAAATTGGTATAAGAAATCAACAAAAATAGAAGTAAAAACATTACATATTGGATTCGTATTTCATTGTATTAGAAGCAATACCTCTTTTCTCTTCGTTGTTGTTGGTTGAATACCAACAAATTTCTTCTTCTTCTTTGTTGTTGGTTGAGTATCAACAAATTTTTCTTCTTCTTTTCACCATTTTTTTGTTTAGATCTGGTTTTTCAGTTGATTTTGTGATGGTTTCAATTGATTTTTGTAATGGTTTCACCGAATCTAGGGTTTTTCTCGTTTATTTTTTCATTTTTGTTGAAGATTGATTACAGAGAAGAAGAAGGTAGAATAAATGAGAGGTATTAAAGGCTTCCTGGAAAGAGAAATTCTTTTGAGTTCGTTTTAATGGAAGAAACATAGAGAAAAGTTATTTCTCTAATATCTGCACGCACAATAAAAAGGGCAGTATGGGTCTTTTTGTAAGACTAAAACAATTTTGGACCACCGATTAAATGTTTTTTATGGATGGACCATAGATTAAGCGCAATTAGCGGGTTTTCCGGACTAATCAACAAATTTCTCATAATATTTGGTGGTCCATTTCTGGGATTCTAGACTTATGGCAGTGGTTTAACAAATTTTAACCACGCCACTTGGGAATTTTTAACCACGCCACTTGCAAAAGCAAAAGAAAACGAATTTCAACACCCGCTACGGGCAATATCTATCTGCTGACAAAAGCAGATTTGGAATAATATCCGAGAAATTACCAAAGAAATCTTTCCAACTTTAAGGGATGTCCCTTAAAGTGACGGGAGATCTCTATTGAAAAATCTTATTGTCGGGTTATGCAGCTTAGTTTTCCGAGAATATACACTAACATCAACTGTCGTACCAACAAAATCGTGATTCTGCGGTTTTGCGGCCGAGTACGGGTCAGGATCATGGGACGACAAATTGTAAGATGCAACAGGATATTTGGCAGCCACAATGTGCGGGTCTTACGTCTATGTGACTATGTTCTAACTTCTAACCGTTCCCTTATACTTGTGCAAAAAACTGCTAATCGTTTCAACAAAGCTAGCTATCTCTCGTACGATACGATTTGAATCTAAAATCAATAAATCCGAGAGCTGAAGTAAGCTTAGAGTACGGTTCATTAAGCATTTCTCAAAATGGATTTGCCTTTTCAAGTTAGTAACAGTTCCTGAGGAGGGTACTATATGTCTATCATAAATAATTCATAATAATATCATAGCTGATTTAAATCGAAGTGCAATGGCGGAGTGGAGTGGACACCAACAAGTTAACGGCTAAACAAATAGACCGTGTCACGCCACACCATAAAATTGTTGTTGTAGAAGTTACCAAATTTCTCAAAGAATTTTTTTTTTAAAGAGAAAGGGCAAATTAGATTAAAAACTAACAATCATCAAAGCGATGAATGTTAAAAGGTACAAAGAGAGAAAAAGGAAAATTAGCCGTGTATAACAGCTTCTCAATTACAAATTAAAGTACCCAGAGTAGTTCCCCCAAAAAGTTTAGAATGGATGCTCCAATTAAACAACATACACTTGACAGAAATAATTAGTTGATTAATTCTTCTCTTAGGTTTTTAAATAACCCGTTGTTGTGCTCATTCCAAATTGTCCACAGTTGCAAAAGGCAAGATACCCCAAATTTTCTTCACCATATTGTTATTCTTCTTATTTGGCCATTCCCAAATGTTAGCTTTAATATTTTCGAGAAAACCCAACTTACTCAAAACTATCAAGGAAGTATTCCAAACTTTCCTAGTCTCATCACAATGAAGGAAAAGATGGTTTTGAGTTTCTTGAACATCATCACACAAAATGCACCGATCTGAGTTTACTAAGCCGGCCCTATATAGCTTGTCTAAAGTAGAGCTCCTTGACAATTATCAATGCTTATTACGCTAGTGAATATTGTTTTGTTTTATCCGATTTTGTAACTTTGGCTAAATTCAGTAATTCTTTGTAGCATGCTAGCAGCCTTGGTTAAACTTGAATACCTTCATTTTTACCTGGATATTAAAAAATAGAAAAGAAAAAAGAAACTTAACATTCTCACAATTAAGGTTGATCTATATCACCCTCTCAGCGCTCAGAATATCCACGCAAGACAGCAAGAGAGGCAGATTATTATGATATAGGTTTGAACAGACTCCTTCTGTTCTGATCAACTGACAGTTACGTAGGAATATGAATCCGATCATTATTAAGTTAGCAATAACCGAGTTCATATTTTACCGAACGTTCTTGTAGCGTGTGCAGTGTACGTGGCTGTGCTGTAGCATTACCAGGAAAGATCATGTCTGATTTTTTGGTCCTTTAATCCATCTTTTACTAATCTAATCTAATAAAAGTCTAATCTCAGATTATCTCGAAACGATTATCACAAATAATCATTAATTAAGATAATATTAAATTATTATGGATAAAACTTATCAATATAAATCTTACTAACATATGAACTCCTTACACCTCTCACATATATTATATGCTTTAGACAGTGACACTTGTAATCTGTTGTACTAAAAATAAATAACGGTTAAATCGTACTTTCTTAGTACTTGCGGGAGTTGCGTTATATTTTTACTTTTGTTTGTCGTTTAGCGCTTCTCACTTACATAAATAAAAGTGAAAAATCATTTAATTTCCATCAACGGTTACAATTATCACTGACTTAAAAATATCACTAAAAATAGAGAAACTGAACCGTTGATTTGATGACCTTTGAACTGCTATCACGACTGACTTAATTATCGGTCGGGGTGCCGACTATTACTCTCTCCTAATCTCTTTTTTGTTTTTACTGAATCAAACTCCTTATATATGTGTCTTCATTCCCAGATTTATATGAACCTATTCTTTTGGTTTACTCCCATTCCCACTCACAAGAATATAAACTATTTAGGGTTCAGCTCAATATATCAGAGAGTGAGTTAGATTCAAGAACTGCATCATCATCATGATCAGTATGAGAAAAGCGAGAGGATTCAAGCTGAGGTTCAGAGTATGCCGGGTTTTTAAATGGGTATTAAGACCCAGAAGAAAGCAATCGTGTGGGTATAAACAATTACTAAGATCATATTCATCTTCATTTACAAATCCAACAAATCATACAAGAAATAAGGCGATCAAGAAGATATGCAACTGGGGAAAGAGTTTGAAAGAAGGAGCAAAGGAATTATGTAGTCCAAGAAAATCAACAACTCCAACTAAAAAGAATGATTATATTCGGTTGGGCGGTTCAGCTAATCCGTTTCAAGAAGATCAGAAACCCATCCCAAAAGGACATTTGGCTGTGTATGTTGGTGATAAGGATGACGATTATCGTCGGGTTTTGGTTCCGGTTTTTTATTTTAATCACCCGTTATTCGGTGAATTGCTTAGAGAAGCTGAAAAGGAATATGGATTTGAACATCCTGGTGGGATTACGATTCCTTGTCAGATTTCTGAGTTTGAGAATGTAAAGACTAGAATTGCTGCTGGTGAGATTTACCGGAATTCTATGCTAAAGCACCGATTATGCTAATCGTGATCGTGATGCCGATGATGATGATGATGAAAATGGATTGGTTTAGAAAATATTAGGGGTACAATTTTAACTTTTTTTTGTCCTTTTTTTAGATTTTTTTTTGTTCATATTGGGGTGTAATAGAGAATTTTTAGTTTAATTAAAGGACTTTTTGTTGGAACCCTTTTAAACGGAAATGAATAATTATCGTCATTAATTTTTCTGCTCCGGCGGAGTAAACGTGCTGTGAAGTGGAGCTGAGGATCTTACTGTTGTTACCCGTGTCGTAATCTCGTGGTGGGTCCTTCCACGGTTTAATGTCTTCCACTTATGCGTTATCGTTTACTTTCAATGATTTAAAGGTGAGCTGATTATTATGAAATTGAGTACGTTTTACTCGTGATAGGAATGAAACGGAATTTCAACTGGCTTTTTGGTAGCCTGATATGATCGTCAACCTTTTTTTTTTTTTTTTTGGTCGGTAAATAAAGGAATTTATTAAAGGAATACCCAACAAAAAGAAGGGTCCCAAACAACACATGCAAATAAGAAGAGCTAAAGAGAATCCATTTTTAACGAACCAAAAAACAACTAAGGAGGGTAAAAATTTCAAATGATGAGGTTGTATAACTATGAAGGAGCAAAGCTGAAAATTTGCAAATGACACTCCCAAAACCTAATCAGTGTCTTGGGCAAATCTAAAAATTTGTAAATGATACTTGGCTAACCGACTTCAAATCTAACCAATTGATTTAGTGTTGTGTCTAATTTTGATTAGGATGCATTTTGGGATTTTTTTAGGCTATACTTTGGGAATGAGAAAGGTATCTAACATTTTGACCGATTTAGATCTAGTGCAACGTACTAGTCCGTGATATGTACTGTGGGAATTCGGCTTCTATCGTTGTTATCAGCCATTTAATTGTCAAAATGATTTGGTCACTTCAAATACTCTACCGGTAAGGCCGAATAGTAGAGAAATTTTCACGTACTTTTTTGGTTTGACTTGATTGATCTGGAGTCATTTTCATGATTCCATTTGATCCCTAAACTTAGGGTTGCAGCATTCAATAATCACCACATTGCATGCTTAAGACTAGGCCGTTAATTAGCAGTTGACATTCGAGTTTTATAATGAAAAAAAAGGAAAAAAAAGGACTACAGCAACCTGTTGTTTTCTGTTTTACCAGAGGCGATCTAGGAAATAGATTCTTTTTAGGTTTCACATTCCTCGAAAGCTGTTTATGGATCTCAGGTAAAGTTTTGCCAGACCATTGCCAGTTTCTCATTTTTCTAAGACAATGTCCATGAGTGAACTATTCGTTCACTTAAAATCCTACATGTCGAGTATAAAATTAAGCTTCCATGTAAAATGGATAGAGAATTTCACAGTCCAATGGAGAAGAAGGGAGATGATTAGTTTCGTGTTCGGAAGAGTAAATCATTTTTCACTGCCCCTAGGCTTTGATTATTTTTTTTTCCTAGTCTAAAGATACAAAACTCCTCGTAGGAAATAGCACAAGTCATGTGGAAGTACGGGCATCTTTGGAAACCGGAACTCTATGTTGGATTTAGGGTCCGAGCTATTTGTAAATCAGCCATTCAATCTTGCTGCTACTGTGTTTGAATATCTGTGACAATGAAACTTCCTGATATTGTGCTTTATGGGGAAGTTAGATCCAAAACCTGCTCGGGCTCAACCACTTTCAGATTACATTTTTTTTTTTTTTGCCCAACTTAATTTGTGAAAGGTCTAGTTAGCGTGTACTTATGGATGAGACTAAACCGAGCCCAAGTTACAGATTTTGCATGATAATGATTTACATTCTGTGTCTAATATTTTCCTCAGATTCATTTCTTAATTTGTAGTACATCTTTCGCCAATGATTTAACAGAAATTCCTAACAGAGTGAGAAAAACAAGGGCAAAACCGCCCATCTCACATATCTTGACATGGTGGGCCCCAAAAGGGCCCTGCTAACTCCCAAGGGGTGTGGGGTCCGTAGTCATGTGAGAGGGGCGGTTTTGCCCTTGTTTTTTTCACGGTTTGTGCAGAGCGATTGATGATTTAAATGAGTTACACTTTCTGCACTATACAACACAGGTGGTACAATTTCCCGATAGCACAACCACTGGACCAGATCCTACCGGTAGATCCAATTGACATTGCCAATGATGAAACTTATTCCCTCTGCCCTATTTTGATTCCTAAATAGGATTTTTGCACAAAGATTAAGAAATGTAGGGAGAGTATTTTTTTTCCATAATTACCTCAAACTAGTCTTTAAGGTACCCAATTTTTAGATGTCTAGTTTTTTATTCTTTAATTGAACAAAAACAAAAAAAATCGTGTAAAAAGAAAAATTCAAAGCAATTTCCACTATAAACCGTAACTCAAGAGAATAAAGGATATATAAAGAGGAGCACTTAAGATTGTGTCTAGAAAATAGAACTACATAATCCTCCATATTAGGACATGATTCCAACATAGGGGTAGATTAAGATATTGAGTGGGAAAATATGAAACTTAACAAGTGATTTAGGACAAAAAAATCCCCTATTTTTGCGTCTAAACTAGGACTGGGAGGGAGTACTTTTTCTATACAACATTGTACCCCAATTTTCCCGAATTGGCCTAGTCGATTGACTGAGTCCATCTGATTCAACTAAGCATCCTCGGCCCATTGTAAATCCTCAACCTATTGTAGATCCAACAGGAATTCCACAAAGCAAACCAGAAAGTCCATTTTTTTGGCACCTTGAACAACCGGTCTTAATTTCCCTTACAGACCTAGCCAATTGGGCGATCAACCAGCATCCCCAGTAATAAAGCCTAGGTAGAAGACAACTCTCCTTAGCAGATCCCAAACAAATTGACAGATTATCAGAGGAGATTATTACCGGAAAGGACCATAAAAAGAAGGTGAAAGTTCGCGTCCCCCTCGTAATCCTCAAATATTCCAAAACAGAAAGTAAGACCAAGACGGCAAAATATGACCAAAGAAATTCCGACGATGCCCCGAAATGATGACGTATACGCGACTTCATGATGAATGCAAATCGAGAATAATTTTGAGTGCACTAATAGTGCATTCAAATATCGACTAGTCAACCCGGACTCATATTGTGTGGTCCACAAAGTAAATACCAACGATCAACATCACTATTTCGAACATCCAAATAGAGTGCATCCTCATTCGATGGGTTAAATGGACTCGGCCAACTTATCATAAAACGATTTTCAACATGGTAAGAGGACTCTAAGAGAACTTAGTTAACAAAACCTTCACAAAAAGTCCATCGTGGGGGCAAAATCGGCATAAACCGTGGACCGAAAGTCAAAAGTGTTACTTTGGAACACAAAAAGCCGAAAATCACATCTTTTTTAATTCCCTTCCCGGTCAACAACTCTTACCATAGATCCAACAGATATATTCAATAACGAAGCCAACCTCATATCTATCTATAGAGAAATCAAAAAATTAATTTTGAGAGATCCAACCTTTCCTGATAAAAATCGAGCCCTTTACTTCTTTCCCCGAATCCTGAACTATGGACGAAAATGGCTAGGTATTACAGCTATACTTAACACTGAAACCCGACAAAATTACACATACATAATGAATTGAATTTCGATAATAATATTCATTTGACCTCGGTCTACAAGGATTGAGTTTGAATCCATTACCGCCATAAAATTCACTATCTTGAAGGCCATTTCAAGAGGAGGAGGTTATGCATGATATTAGAGATTTAGGGAATGACAAAGCACCGGGTCTGGATGGTTTCCATATTCTCTTCTTTCAAAAGTGCTGGCACTTTATCAAGGATGATATTATGGGTATTGTAAATGAATTCTGGAGTACAGGTACTATCAACTCTAAACTCAACTCCACTTTCATCACTCTTGTGCCTAAAAAAGATCATATTGAGGCTATAAAGGATTGTAGACCTATTTGCAATCATTTGTTTACAAGATTATTGGTGAAGAAACCTCTTCCCAAAGGAATTAGTTTACAATCACCAACTAATTTCCACTGTTTTCTTAAAATAATTGCAGCTACAAATTTGATTTTTTGCAAATTCAACCTTCCGATGAGAGAAAACTTCCATGGATTTAAACTTTCTTCAAACAAATCATCAGGTAACTCTATTTGATGGAATTTCCTTTGAAAATTTTTCATTACTAAAATCTAACTTATTACCATTAATTTCTTCAACACAAGCAGTTTTAGGATAGGGATCCATTAAACCACTTGGGATTAATACCTAAAACATATTTAGAATGAAAAAGAGTGATTAAAACGAGATCTAAACCTGAATTAATGAAGATGGAGCTCTGAAAAAGAGATTCGAGAAGATGAAAAAAGTCGCTGAATCGATCGCCCGATTCGCATAGCGCAACTCAGACCGATTCCAAAGCATAATTCGAGTACGATTGATATGCTTCAATGGAAAGGTATGAACATTGATTAACAATTGTGCTTTGTGTGGTGGAGGATAGGAATCGCATGACCATCTCTTCCTGCATTGTAAAATTGCATATAAGATTTGGTGTAACGTAACACCAAGTACGGGTTGGAGTTGGGCCATACTTAGGGTTCAACGAGGACATTAGCAGAGATTTAGCATTCACACCAATTTTCCATTCGTGGCAACTACACTTGAAACTACGTACAACTGTTGAACAATTGTTAACACGATTTGGAGAGAAAGGAATTGTAGAAGATTTGAAGATAACTACATCATCAAAACAGATGATGATCTTATCTATCAAACCAGATCTTCAATCCTCTTATGGGCAGCGGCTGCGGGACACAAAGTCCACTTGAGCTTTCCATATACTGTGTTATCTAATTGGCAAGCCATCTTCGTGTAATCATTGATTTTTGAATTTTGTTTCTTTAGTTAGCTTCATCTACTTCTGGTAGACCTTCCTATACATTCCTTCATCTTTTAATAAGGTTTTACCTATTCACCACCCACGTTTTCCTATTTGCCACTCCTCCCACAATTTCTAAGATAACTCTACTTTTTCAATTCTACTTTTTTCTATTTACCACCTAAAAATTCAAACTAAATTTACCAATAACTATCGTCACTCTTAGTTTTCTACTTCTTCTTCACTAATCTAAAACCATTAACCCTAAGTTATAAATTAAAACTATTAACCCTAAGTTATAATTTTCTTTTTAATTATAATACACCAAAATCTAATTATTTCTTAATCTTTTATCATCCAATTGTCAAGAAATAAACGAAAATCAATCCGCGAGTAAAACCATTGCTATCACGAGAATCATGTTATCGTTAATTAAGCACGTTGCTGTAATTTTACGATTTTTCATACTCGCATTAAATTTATCAAAACTAGTGAAAGTACCCAATAACAATTAAATTATTTAATGTGCTGATGAATATGATTTAGTGCCAATGAATTTTGAAAGTACTCAAATTAATTTGTGGAATGAATTTCTACACACAATTAAAACGTTAGAAAGCAAGAACAGGTGTCCTCTTAGCCATTCATAGTTTTTTGATCCAAGTTTGATAGCTATTCATGGTGTCGGGATCATGTTAATCTAGAGGATTTTAAAGTAACCAACCTAAAATCAAATCAAAGGTAGAAGAAAGAATTTTAAAATAAAAATGTGAGTGGAGGTAGTGGTCGGTGGGTGGAGGAAGAGTAGGAGTAATTTGGCTCACTGGTGGATATCGAGAGAAGATGGTGGTTGCCAGTAGATATGTCGAAGAAAATTTTCTAAGTTTAGGTTTTGTTATTGATTTACGTTGGGTATAAATAAAAAGTCAAGGAGTAGTATTTAAGATTTATGAAGAAATATATGGGTGGTAAATAGGAAAAGTGGAGGTGGGAATTAATGTGGGTGGCCAATAGAAAAATATGGGTGTCAAATAGGTGAAATCTTTAATAATATCTTCTTTTCGATCAAAATAAAATAAAATAAAATAACAATACTCCACTAAAAATGTTCGTCATTGTCACATAATAATCGTCGTCGAATCATCACCTCACAACTTCCGTAAAAGATGTTATTCATAACATGCGAGTAAAATGTATCAGCATGAGGAGCATTTTAGTGAACCACTGTAAATGGGACTTATCGACATTCTTGTACTGTAAAATGTATCTTTCGTTGTTTTGATGGTTATCTTAGAGCAAATCAAGTAGGGACGAGTATTCTTAAAGAGCAAAGACAAAAAAAGACCAAATTTTTAGTTTGGTCCGTCCCGTGACGTGCAATGGGTGGCGACTATATTTAGTCGAGCGGAGTTATAAACTTCGTTTGGCAGTCGAGCGGTGATAAAGATTACGCCCGTTCAAGCGTGGATAAAGATTACGCCCCAGGGCGAGTAGAAGATTACGCCCGGTGTGGGGCGACGTATAGTTTACGCAGGGAACAACAAGCGGTTAGTATCAACGCCCCATGGGGCGTACATAAGTCACCGCCCGATGTCAAACGGGTATAATCAACGCCCATGGGGCTATCATAAAGTCACCGCTTGATAACAAAGGTTGTATACTAACGCCCCATGGGGCGGTCATAAAGTCACGTCATATCGGGCGTACATATAATGTCCGTCCGATGCCACACACGTTCTCGCACATGTGGTTTTTTGTGTTTTTTGTTTTTTATTTTTACCACCAATCGCAAACGGATTTAAGCCTACACGTGTCGGGTTTAACCCTAATATACTACGCCCATCGTCTCTTCTTCTCTTTTCTACATCTTTCTTTCTACCCATCAACTTCTCCTCGCACCATTTAACAGAAGAAGAGGTGAAAGTAAAAAATTACCAACAAACTAAAAATTACCAAAGAAGATCCGGGTCACACAAATGTGTATGTTTCTCGTTAATCGTGTATCTTAATGTTAATCTTTTATGTGAATAATTAATTTAGGTTTTAGTTTGTTAAAATTAGGGTTTTTTGATTTTGGTAATTTGTGATATTTTTGACATTTGGGGGTTTTAATTTGTTTAAATTATATACATGGATGTCTTGCTTCAATTTATGTGTTTTATTAGTATCGAAATGTAAAAATTTTAAATTTTAATAAATAGTTACATGATTTGTGTGTTATATGGAATTTAATGTGTGGGTATTTGTAAAATTTGGGTTATGTAATATTTGTGTGGTTATGTTTCAAAATTGTGGTCATGTCAATTTTGTGTGGTTATGTTTGAAAATCAATATTTTGTTTGAAAATTGTGGTTCTCAGTATATTTTGGAAGTTATGTTTGAAAATTGTTGTTATGTCAATTTTGTGTGTTACATATGTAGAAGAAGAGCTAATTTAAATGGGGTTAAAAGCAATTCATGTTCTAGTAATGGCATATGAAAATTGTTCCAAATACCTCAAATACTCAATTTTGAGGTATTTATTTTGTTTTATATGTTGAAATATATCGTGAGGATTGAATTTGTGTTTGTGGAATAATCGAATTTGGAATTATCATAGTTTTTGTTAATGAGTGACAAGATTTGGAATATAAATGGCAGGCCGGACTTATGAAATTTAGGAATAATGAGTGTTGGTAATTTAATAATGAAATTGCATCTATATCATGTTTGCATAGATGTGCACGACGATGTTGAACCGGTGATGGTAGCGGTTCAATGGTCGCGCCAAGACTAACAAGAAACAGTAAATGTGTAGTCAAGAGGATTATAACTTAATCTCTCTTTGGTAAAATAAAGGAGGTTGATATTCCCTGCTAGGGAGGTTTCTATACCGCAAGATGATAAACCACACGCTACTACGGACATCACATTTCTGTGGGAGCATAAATCAAGTATCAACATCGTGGAAGTTTTATCTATTATTCATCACTATCAAATTATTTCACAACACTGTCCTAGAGCTAAATATATTATCGAAAAGCTTGGATGACAAAGGTTATTGAGCATACAATGTAGTGAAACCCAACATTCGATGGTTGATTATATAGTTGAGCGGTTTTGGGATACAACAAACACTTTTCACTTCCCATTTGGTGAGATGGGATTCACCCCCTAGATTGGGTCATGTTGATCGGATCGAGTATTGGTGATGCGCCCGACGTTCCATACAATTCCGGAAGTACCAAATTGAATATGTTCGTGAGCATGTATTTCCTGATATCCAAGATGTCACGACCTGTCCAAAAGCTCACGTCGTAGGTTTCAAATTCAATTACACTTAAATATTTATGCTCTTATTTCTTTGAAGACAAGTTGGTTTGGCCAAAAATGATAGCACCCTTGCTCATAGAGTGGCAATTGCCTTTTTCATGTATGTATTGGGACATTTTTTCTTTTCTAATGCAAAGACCTACATAGATGCTGGATGGTTAGCTGCTTTTGAAAATCTTGATATCGTGTCCACGTATGACTGGGGTGGTGCGGCTTTCTCGAAATTGTATTCGTCACTGCGTTTAGCTGGGAGGAGACAGAAGGCACTATGCGGTCCATTCCAAATCTTAGAGGTATTCTCTTTCTTGTTCCAGTGATTTCTTCTTTCATTCTTTATTTTGTATTGGCTAGTTATTTACTTGGCTAATTTAATTCATGGAGTAGTTTTGGGGCTATGAATACCTCGGGAATATGTCGACCGTACATTTCACGCCGAATGAAGAACAACAATGGCCCGTACCTTCTAAATGGAATGTACCGAAGAATACAAATGATATTTTCCGTTGTAGGGATTTATTGAGTAAGCTTATTTTCTTTGAACAAGTGACTTGGCGCCCATGGGAATCATACAGAGATGTCCTTGCATCTCGATATGGGAAGCACGGCTATGAGGCTATCGATTCGAGATATATATTTTCTTACATGGGCATTGTGAGTTAATAATTAATATTTATTTTTTTGTTAAGAGGGCTTATTTAGTATATAACATACTTATTTGTACTCCATTTCAAATTGTATAAAAGATAACATGTACCTCGGAGAAAGGTGTTGGAGGCAAAACCATTATACATTTGTTTGTTCCCAAAAACTACACACAATTATTGGGGATATCGGCAATATTCAAGGGAAGACGCCTAAAAAGTGAAGGTGAGGTGGATGCTACGAGAGATGGTGCAAGTTGTCAAATATTATGATACATATTTACGATCGAGAAAGGTAACTAACTACAGAGATTACACCACTCATCCTATTTGGGAAGCCCAAACATATGGGTATGTCGGTGACTTATATACGGTCCCAATTGAACCGCGTGTTGAACATGTACCTATCCCTCCTCCACATCCGTTATCCCACGTAAGTAACCCATTATCCTTTTTGTTGTATATTCTACTTTTAATTGTATATTTGTACTCACATATTTTAATTTTTATTGACATGAAGCTTACACATTATTTCAAGAAAATGCCGATTTTAATCAACAATTCCGCGATTTTACGTTAAAACAAACTAAGGAGAGGGCGACGTTATTATGTCGAAAGAAGCAGAAATTGAAAGGCTGAAAA
The DNA here is from genome assembly GCA_023531295.1 of Papaver armeniacum. NCBI lineage: Eukaryota > Viridiplantae > Streptophyta > Magnoliopsida > Ranunculales > Papaveraceae > Papaver > Papaver armeniacum. The sequence continues at coordinate 15,914 of JAJJWW010002934.1, forward strand.
CTTCAAACACGGAATTGCAACAACAACTCTCTCTTTTCCGCACGACGCACTCTCTCCAACCTCCCCGGGATACGGTTCATTTTCCCAAACAATGCCACCACAAGTTTGGAGTTGTATGAGTCAAGGATCGCTTCAACAATGTCCTCGGTCAATACCACTCCGAGAATGCAGATGCCTTTTATGCCACCACGATTGGCACCTTCGGATACGGATAATATCAATGGTTAATTTGTTTAACCGAATAGTGGTCTATTCTTGGTGTTATTTTTATCTTAAACTTTTGTGTAGGCATACTAGACCTACTAATAGGTAATTGCTTAACTTTCTTTCACCGAGTAGTCGTTTCAAGTCTACTCTCTTCACTGTCCAAAGAGTCCGCTCAAGTCTCAAAGTGAGATGTCGGTATGTATAGAGTATAGTCATATCATGTCAATGGCAAAACTTTATCCTTTTGGAAAACCTTTAGTCTTAACTTCAATTGAGTATCTATTTTTAAATTTTTTAATGATGTGGGAAATGGGTTATAAATTAAAGATATGATCACCCAAATGTATGAACAACAATACATCTCTTCTCGTTTCACATATGTAATGGAAAATTATGAGAATACCGCCATTATTGTTCTTCTTGCTTTCTTCTTCTTCTTCTTCTTCTAATAGTAGTTTTTATTCATCTGATGATGATGCAATAGCTTGCTTATGCAAAATAACACCGCCGTTAGTTTGGGAGTCCTTGTTACAAATTCAAAATGGCCTCAAACTCGTATCAAAATACCTAGAGATCGTGAGGCAGGAGCAGAACTTTATGGAACGACTATTTTTCTCCGTACCCAAACCAACCACCCAATGTTTTCCGCAGAAGATTCAGGATGCGGCGACAATTGTTTAACCGAATAGTGGAAGGTGTTACCAATGCCGAAAGATATTTTGTTCAAAAGCCCGATGCTTGTGGAGTTTTAGGATTAAACCCTCATCAAAAAGTAACAAAGAAGTACGAATGTTAGCTTATGGATGTGCAAGCAGATGCAATAGATGAGTACTTACGCACAGCGTAAACCACGTTTTGGAAGCTACTCGTAGGTTCCTCGAAGACGATTGTTAACGTGTATGGGAAAGAATATTTGCGTGAACCAACTAACGGGTGATGTTGAATTGTTGCTTAACCAAAACAAAGAAAGACCGTGGATTTCCAGGGATGCTGGGTAGTCTAGATTGCATGCATTGAGATGGGATAAATGTCCGTCGGGCGGAATCCGGCTTACACCGCGTATAAAGGAGCGAAAGTATCGTGTTGGAGGCGTGGGTGTCGTGATGATCTATGGTTTTGCATGCATTTTTTGGTATGCCCGCTCTAACAACGATATTAATGTTATGAACCGCTCATATGTTTTTCGAAGTCTTGTAACAGAAAAGCACCACCAATGAACTACACTGGTAAACGGACATTCATATGATATGCCAGTATTATCTAGGTGATGGCATCTACCCACAGATTCCTACTATTATAATGGCCATTAAACATCCTATTTCAGAGGAAAAAGGAAATATTTTCATCGATGCAAGAGGGTGCAAGAAAAGATGTAGACCAGGGGTTTAGTGTACTTCAACAACAATTTGGAATCATCAAACAACCCGCAAGAATGTGGAATCCAGATGTGCTTGCCTATATCATGAAGAAAACTCCGTATAATCTTACATAATATGATAGTGAGATTTAGCGCCATCTTGGATCGCCACATGTTTATGAACAACTAAGTAACCCGCAAAGAGGTTAATATTGACAGAGGAAATAGGACGAAGTTTTCCCAAATTAGAGCTCAAAGAACGCCGACCGGCAATGCATAACAAAGATGCGCATATTCGCTTTGCGTGATGACCCGATTGAACATATATGGTCGAATACGGGAATTAAAAAACTTTTGTTTGCATTTTCTTTGTATCTTCGCACATGTTGTCAAATTTATAAAGAAACCAAAGAATAACTACTTTGGATAATAAAGTTACAACAATTCCACTTTATTGAAGGCATCAACAATTATACTACCGTTAATCACTAAATAGGAGAAATAATATTTGTTTCAACTATTCCGCTGTTTTAAGATTGGTTTCTTCCTCATGCGAACTATATCCGCCTCACGGTTGGAAGTACTCTTGTTGGACAAGATCCAATTTTGAAAGATCCATCATAATGACGCTAAATTCGCTATCTTCAACTTGCTTGGCAATTTTGGCCGATGTTCAGCTTGTTTTGTCGCAAACTCTCGCTGCTCTTTGTTCCATCTTGAATCTTGATTGTGCTTGGTAATGAGTATTGAAATTTTGTTGTTCCTTAATAATTATTCCCATCAATTCCTCTTGGGTACTGGATTTTTCTCTCCTCGTTTTCTTAATCGTCTTGCCTTTTTTTCCCAACTGACGGAGATATGTGTTCTCTATGTCTCCCCATCTGCAGTGTTGTTAATGGGTCTCGCTTGAATTGTTGATCTTGTCCTTCCTCATCTACCTCGTAATTTCATAACCTGGGTCCAAATCGTGCGTCGATCGAATACGAAAGTCGATCGACGATTAAATTTTATATTCTATGACAATTGGGCAGCGATCTTCGTGCTTAAATTTTTTCCCATCATTGCATTCCTTGAACCGCTTTGTTTATTTCTTCGAGTCGTTAATTTTTTAAATAACACTTAAGTTTAGGTACAATTAAATATTAGAAAATAATTATTCGAAAAATCAAGAATACTTACCTTCATTTCAGACCCCAACCAAAAGACATGATATTCACCTTCTACTTCGCCCTTTGCCGAAAAACAACGCCACATCTTTACTTATTCCCCGGTAACGCGTTTTGCCAAGAACTCCAAGTCCGCCTGGAGCATTAGGTAAATGAACTTCAATATCATCCTTGATACGAGTCCACAACGCTTCCTCGATTGATCGGCCCAACACCCGGATCTTGAGATATTGATAAATGAATTTTACACATAGTTACGCTTCGATTGTCGTAAAATTTGGACCTCGTATTGCTCGTGATGGTCGTGGTGGTCGTGGTGCCATTGTGTTTAACGGTGAAAAATTTCTAAATAATTTGGAAGATGAAATAATACTGTTTTTTCTTGTTCTTCGATAGTCTATTTTGAAGTAGTACTTGTGGGGAAATGTTGAATGAATTCTTCCCTATATATAATGTTTCAAATTTTCAAAAATATCTTCCAACGTTCAAAAATATCCAACGTTAGGTTCTTCAACGTTCGAAAGATTCAAAAATTCAAACGGCAAAAATCGAAACCATAAAAATTAAAACCATGAAAATGGAAAATATGGGGCGAGGTAATACGTCACTTTATCATCGTGCGTAAGCTTTATGAACGTCGAATGGGGGCGTGAAACTTACGCCCGCCCGATGCAGCGAACACTATATAACCTTTCGAATGGGGCGTATGTTATATCACCGCCCGAATGGGGCAAGCGTTATATGACCGCTTGTTGTCAAGCTTGCACTTTAGCTACGCCCGATGGGGCGTACGTTATATCACCGCGCCATTGGGACGAACACTATATAACCGCCTCTCGAGTGGGACGAACACTATAACACCGCCGTTGTCAAGCGTACACTATATAACCGCCTCGTTGAGAAACGGAGATTATATCACCGCCGACTATAAATGGGTATAGTCTTGGTCCAGACCAAATATACTCTGAATTCTTTTTGTTTCTACCTGTATTTGATCGATGGTACCTTCCACTACGCCAGGTTCCGCGACCAAAAATGGGTTTACTCGCCCACTGCAGTTGCTCTTAAGCTATACAACAACAAAGACAAGATAGGCTGCATTAAAGCCCAAGTTGTTCAAGGCACTTGAGACAAAAATTGTTCAACACGATTTTTTCTCTTCTTTGCTGGATTTCAACGCATTTGAACAAGTGGTTTTAGAGTCTATCTGATCTCCCCGTTATTATTTTAGACTTGTGGTACAAAAAGAATACTACCGGTATATATATATTCTTTATATAAAAAGAGTTTTTCTGAAATGACCAATGTTAATCTGTTTTCCTACGATTCCGACCCCACCAATTAGAATTTCAATTAATGTAATTTCAATAAAATTTTTGGAACCACAAAATATTATTTGACCAATCACATTTTAGAACACCGGATATTTTGTGTTTGCAACTTGGGGAAGAGAGAACAAGGTGACTGATATCGATTTCCGTTATTTAATTTTTGTTTCTCTATTTAGTTTTGAGTTGCGTATATATATACACAGATTTAATATCAAGATTTATATATTTATTAGATAGAGGAGGATTTGGAGGTGTATATAGGATTTATTTCTGATGATTTACAGGGAACTCAATCCCTCTAACAGCTGTTGAAGTAAGTCGTCAAGTACATGTAGTTGATATCCTTGGCTGAGAAAAAAGTCTGGTAGTAGTCCCCCCTTTCCCCTCCTATATATGTCTGAATTTCGTTACTGTACATGAAAGGGCTTGGTATGAGAAACAAGAAAGGGCTTGGTACCATGGGAAGAGTACTGATGAGGTGATTATTTTCGTTACTGTACATGTTTCTGTTTAATGATCCATATACAACTTCATTTCTGTTTTTCTGTTTCCCAGGAGCAGAATCACTTATAGTTGTGTCTTCTGTTGACAAAATTTTGGAAGTAAATTAATTAACGGATCTGGAAATATTTCAAGAAGAAAATTATTTTAAGAATTTCTTTCCAAATCCACAGTATTGTAACTTTCTCTTTGTTACCGGAAAATATGCCCAATCGTTAAATTTATACTTTATATAAATGTTTCCTCCGGGTAATTTGATGTTTCAAGAGATTAAAGGGCTAGATGTTGTTCAAAAGGACTGCTGACATTAATATTGTAGTCTCCATTCCTCACTAATGCCACTTGGGAATATGTATTGATTCTCTCATTTTGAGGCTTTCTGCAATGCTTCGAAAGTTTCTCATTTGCTAAGGGTTTACATTTGGTATCCATTATTAGTAAGGATTGATTTTTTTTCTTACTCACAGATGTGCATTATTTATTTTTTGGTTTTTGTACGTGTTGATTTAGCAATTGCATCTCTGTTACTAAGGTATTCATCTGTAAATTATTATATATCCAACTTTTAGCTTAACAGGTTGATAGCTTGATTAAGAAATGCATACCAATCTGCTGCCATTCTTTCATGCATTCCAGTCTTCTATCCTCTTTTCTGCTTGATTTGGTATTAAACTTCAAGATTGTAATTGTAATACAGGTTATTGTGAGTGGAAAGCTTAGGGAAGCTCAATGAAGTTCAAGGAAGGATACATCTTCTGGTCAACCTGTTAATAACTACATTTGACTCAGCCGTTAGACACGTGCTTCTTAGACAGGTCAGTTTGTACACCTCACTTCTTTCAACTCTTTACTATTCCTGGTAATTATGGATTGGTTTAATTGTCGAGTGTCACGGGCAAATGAGGAAATTATTCATTGATGGGTAATTTGCATCTGAATATTCATTGATGTTAACACCTTGGAGATCCGATGCCCTGAATAAATCTCTTTGTTTCATTTTTTATTGTTTCCCTTCATTTTGTTTTGTTTCATTTTGGTTGCAAGTATAGGAGGGAATGAGGTGATGATTAGGTAAATTCGCTATTGGTTTGATCGTTACTAAGGTATTCATCTGTAATTGGTTTCTTTTTCGTCACTAAGGTAATCATTTACGTAAACTATTACATCCACAGCTGTTCAACTAAACTTTGTTTCCACTCTTCTATACTGCACAAATTTTTCAACACTACTTCAAATTGAAAAAGATCACTTGACGTCACAATTATTATTTCAAGGAAAGTAGAGTAGAAAGTGTTATATATGGCTGAGCCCAGTTCATATATCACTTCAAGTATGTCAGAAATTGCTTAACATTATCTAATCTCAAACTCCTGATGCGGTTTATTTACAAATCCGCAAATTTTCAATGAAAAAATTACATACAATATGCCTAGCTTGCTAGGCTTTAAGCCTCCCATGTCAAAATAATTTACACGCTGCACCATTTGTTTCAAAACATAAGAGTTTGAGTAAACGTCAATAAAGATGGCAGAAGGTCCTGACTTTTGAGAATTTGACACGTGACTCTGTTTCAATTTAGAGGCAAGTTTTCAAGGACATTTAGACTAAAATTGATCAAGCTAGAGAAAATTATAGCTGTTAGTGTTGTATCTGAACTTTTAGTTTGGATTTTTTTTTTTTTTCATTTGCTGCCTTTGTAAAGATATCAATGTCCCCAACCTTAACGGGGTATTAAGAAAACGGAGGCACTAAATTTATTTATTTATTCTGTTATTTGGTTCAATGGTATATATTGTTTTCTTCTGAAAAAAGTTGCAATTGCAGATTGGTTTACCGCTGCTATTATGAAGGTTGGACGCGAGAATTCTGAAGACACTGGCTGTCACCATGCTGCGAAAAAATCATCATTCTGAATTTACTTTTTTCTATAAATGGAGTATCCAGCCAATTGTCATGATAATGATGATGTTATCATGCTGCTTAAACATCTACTGTTTCTGACAGAAAACAGCGCACCTGCTTGATAAGGATAATGATGTTAGTGCTTGATCTTTCCTTACGAGGTTTTTTGTATCCTATACAGTTTCTATATATCCACATCTCCAGTTTGCAATAGAGTTTGTCATACTAATAAGTGACCAATTGGTTTTTTTATAGAACACTTGAACCCATTTGTATAAACAAGAATGAATGCATTTCGTATGCGGCCTTGAGATTACAAATACAACATAAATGAAAAAAGTATGGCACTTGAGAACAAAAGTCAAGAAATATAGTAGGCGTCAAACTTCAACTTTCGGAATTTCCGAAACAATTAGTGAATCATCGGTTCCAAATCTTACAATTAGCACACCGATATTACAAATAGATAGCGTACTGTTAGATTAGATTGAAATTCCATACTACACAACCCACCAGGTGATCGCAGCCAACAAAGCCAAGTATATCTTTGATTCATTTTTCCAGACTCATTAACATTTTAATTTCATTTGGGTTCCGAATAACGTAAGTTAGTTCCCATTTCCAAGAAAACAGGTCTCACATAAGTCTAACTTGTGGTGGTGGGGCTAATCCCATTTAACTTTGTCGAGTGAACAAAAAATATAGTTATAGAGAAACCGACATTTTTCTACCGAGAAGGTAGAGATCCAGTTTTTTTCATGCAGATATCATGCACACTACTACGAATATCAAATTTTCGTAAAACTAATCCATTTTTAGAGTACTATAACGGGTGCAATGCTACTTTATCAGTCGGTAATAATGTTAATTCTATTTTTTGTAATCTCAAATTTCAATTTATATGCCATGCCCATAAAAATACAGGACATGACGAACATTTATATTTACCCACCCAACAAGTTCAAATTGATCCATGTGCTTCGTGCACAGATAAGTACTCATTCAGTTCCAAATATGCGAAGAAAAAATATTGTACGTATACTGTTTAATAAAATTCTTATGTTAAATTTAGAACGCATATTTGGGGAATACTTCTACAAATTGGGGGATACTAAATAAAGCAAGAAAAAGAAAGAGATATTATGAAGTAAAATAAAGAACCCTTTATCTACATAAATTTCTTAATTAGATTGATTTTTTCGTATAATTGCAATGCAACTTTATTATTTGTTTTAGTTTATAAGCATATCGAGTATAATTACGATGCAGTTTTATTTTTGTTTTTATTTTATAAGGATATTGAGGACATGAACTTTTAACTGCTTTTCTCTAATACATTGGGTTTCTAATACACGGGTGAGAGATTTTCGGAAAAGAATCAAGAGAAGGGTTTGATGATTTCCCCATTTTCATGTTCGAGATTTCTTACATTAGAGATGGAGAAAAAAATGAAGCGAGTACAGAGATAAGGAAAAAAACATTGGGATTGGACATGGGAGAGAGGAACCAAAACAAATGAAATAGAGAAAATGAGATAGAAAAGTTTCTCCCCAGCAGTCATTGTTAAACTTGGATCTCTCCCAGCCAGTCATTGCGCAGTCATACTACCATGTCATCCGCATTGACCGTAGCTCAGTATCTGTCAACTGAAAATACAATGAAATTAAAGACATTTCTTTTATCCTATCATTATTTTTGATGCAATTAGAAAATATTTATTTATTGGCTTGGGATATATCAAGTATAAAATGGAACCATAAATGGGCAACGATGCAATCTGTATTTCAGTATTAATGGTCCCATGTTAATTTGTGGCTATGTAAATATAATGTCATTATCATTGAACAACTTCAACAAATAATGACTCGACATAAAGATGATACACCTCTTACTGTAGCTACACCATAAAGATATATCACACTGACTGGGTCGATGTATCTATGGGCATGGATACTTAGATGTGGAGTATGTTGAATCAGAGGGCTTGCTGCAAGCTATGGGATGGGAAGAGAGGCTAGCTTTACAACAAGTTTGCTTTGAGTTAGATACGCATAATGTAGCAGTGGAAGCTAATGGAGATCTTCATAGAGTCAGATGGGAGAGCCAGAGTCTTATTTTAGATATTATAGATTTACAAATAGGAAGTTTATTAGTATGAAGCTAAATAAACCAGATGAATTTAGTTTGTATTTATATGTCTTTGCTGAACCCATAGGCCTATGCACTTAGATACATATATTCTAACCCAATTTAGTTATACCAACTCAACGTGGTGTCGGTATCAGCGTAATAATACATCCATGGGAATAAAAAACAAAATCTGTCGAAGGTTTGTGTTTTCGTTTCTCCACTTCGGCACTTGTCGTAAGCCCTCCAACTTGACTTCGCATCAAGATACCCCAATTCCAGTTTTGCACGAAGCTTTATGAAAAAATTGTTAACCTTTTGAGAATTTTGAATTCTAGCTTTGACAACATATCATTTAACCCCCTGTACATTCTACCTTCACTTTCAATTTGCCTTGAAAGAATTTTAGTTTCTTTTGTATGATTAGTTTAAACTGTGAGCTGCAATATCGACAGTAGCCTTGAAGAAGGAAGACCTAAAAGAAGAAATCTCCCAACATGGATCTTATATTTCATAGGCGAGAAACAGACCCGTGCATCGCACGGGTGAAAAACTAGTCACATTTAATGCTAATTCCTTCGTTGCTATCAAAGACAATTTTAGTACGTGAACTTTAAGAGCAGGTGTGCCCATTGTATTAAAAGCCTTTGTACCCCATTACAGTACCTTATTTCTCAGCAGCAGCTGTTGTAATTGTTCCTTTCGTGCTATCTTCATTGCAGTAGTAGAGGCGTCCCTAGTATAGACGCCTATTTTAAGCCCCACTAGAGTTCTTGTTTCTTTTCTTTCCTTTGTTATCGTCTTTGTTGCTGGCTGGCTTGCTGCAGTAGTTGTTCTTGTTACTGTTTCCATCGAAAATGCTATATAAACAGCTTTATAACAGCTGAATAACCGCGGTTGATGTTGTGGCAGCTGAGGTGTTTGGGAGTTATGATTTTTACTTTGCCACCTCACCAAACAAAGATATTACTGGAATTTCCTTATAGATCCGTGAAGTAAACCTTCGTATAAACTGATAACTTTAATCCTTCATCATTAATAATTGCTGTGAACCTTTGAGTATTGTACATAGCGGACCGAGATCTCTCTTCTCCAAACTCAGGTCAAGAGATTCAATTTCATTGAAAGTTCGAATCTCAAAAGCAATTAGTGATCTGATTAAGGTTTTGCTTCTAACCAAAATTGTCTCCCGAAGTAGCTTTCCAACATACCCATGAAATCTAATTATCGCTGGAGCAATTTGATAGTGTCAAATCCATATTTTGTGCTAAATTAAAAGAACAAGGGACTCAATGCCCACTGTCCAGAAGCTTAATATGTCAATTGTCAAATCCATATTTTGTTCTGATTTTGGGTATATTTTTATGAAGAGGGTAGAACCTTTAGAAAAGAGAAGCAGCAAATTTTTATGCTATGCTTGGTAACCATTAATGGCTGAATTAACGAAACAAAAAATTTGGCAACAGAGAAACTATGGAAGAAGGGTAGCCTGTTCTTTCGTTAAATCTATAAAATCTGGTAATACAACCGTATACATAATATTCGCAGTTTTTTTTCTCTGGTATGTTGAGGTGTCAAAAGATTTAAAAAATAGATGTCTCCTCTCTCCAACACTTCAACGCTGACATCACCAAACGCCGTTATTCAAACATTGTCGTATTGTAAGTGACATATTTATTCCGTCAAGCACGTGCACTAACAGGTCCACGTGATGACATTACTCAAAGGATGACACATAGTATCCACACTTAATAACGTGCATCCGTCAAGACCAACTATTGCAATAAAGGACACGAGATAGGTAGTCCCGCGTAGCACCAAAGGATGGCCTTAACCCATCACGAGGTAAGACATGATCACGGTCGGAGGTAGTCCAACTCGACATAGACATGACAAGAGGATCGACACCACTCTATTGCGTGGATCGACCAGCCCAACCACCCGCATTTAATGTAGCTCGAGAACACGCACGTGTCGGACGCACCAACGATGGAAACTTGAGGGTGACAGTGATGAATCGGGATATAGTAGAAGCGGGGTGACATGGGTCTCGGACCACGCCCCGCTGGGTAATATTCAAGTCCGCGTACCATGCAACAATACAAGATAAGATCTCAACGGCTCATTGTCGAGGGACCCACCAAATTTAGCTAAATATGTATCCCTCCACCGAGGGGGATCGAAGAGAGACGGAGAGGAGAGAATAGGAGAAGTAAGTGAGAGTTTTAGCTCAGTGGTCGATGGCCACATGATCTTGTGATCATCTTTGTAATCACATATCTTATAGAAATCTTGGACAGTGGATGTAAGCCTTAGTCTTTGAACCACGTAAACCCTCGCCGTCTCTTTTACATTTGCAATCGATGGTTTCATCTACCTTACTCATATCTCTGAGACCTAAAACCTTGGGGGATGATGATGAGATCATGACAAGCTGTAGGGTTTTGGAATCTATGAATCATCATCCTCCTAGGCATATTATACACTTTCTTACACCTCAAAGGCACGTATTCGAGTTCTTATAAAGATTGTTTGTGATCGCGTGGAATAGAGTGCGTGTTCACGTGTTCACAATTTGGCGCTGTAAACAGGACCTTGTCGACAAAAGATTTATCTTTCGCGTGATTTCACAAATTTCAACCTCAAAAAATTTTTATTTAAAAACGCAAAATGCACTGTTCGGATTCGTTTTACGATCACTATAGTTTTCTACCTTGGTCAAGGCATTATGCTGACCTTTAAACAAACAGATCCGGGTTTTACCAAACAGATCCCATTCTTAGACTCGTTTTTATACATATTCATGTCTATTGTGTTTTCTACCATGAGATCTAGGTTTTAACTAGTAATTTCAAACACAATTTCTACCAAAAATTTGGGCTTTTGCAATAACGACCCATGGATTTCATCCCTTAAATCCGCATCCGTCTACGTTTTTCGTACTATTCACTAAACTAACAACCCGAGTACACCCATTACCGCTAGAAATCGAATTTATGAAATCAAAGTGAACTAACTACTAAACATTGACTTTTGGGTCTCTGTTACCTCTAAAGTATCCTTTTGTGCAGATTATTGCAATGGAAAGTAACAAAGATACGGGAAGACAAAGATAACACCAGAGACACTCCAAGGACCACACCAAGCGGTAACAAGGAGGCGAGCATAAAAGGGCGAAGGACGCCCTTTTATTGCATGGACAACATGCGCAGGCCGGCAAGGAAGCACGTGGCTCTAGAAGTGGAACATCATCGGTGGGAGGCAAAGAAAGCCGCGCGCAAGAGCTTTGCACCAAACAAGGGGTTTCTCAAGTGATTGCTTCCAAGGTTACAACAAGAACTGTGCCAGCCGAACCTCGGGAGGCTATAGCCGAGTCAGTGATCGAGAACCATCCTATGGGATGTCACGACAACGAACAAAACGTAGCAACCACCGCGGGATCCAAGCGGAGTAATCGGGCGGACGTGCCATTAATGGGAGAAATCAATACCACTGAACTCCCCAGGCAAGCTCAATTACGTGAAGGAATCTCAATCAAACTTCTCAACCAAACAACGCAAATATCGCACAATTGGAGGAGCTAGAGAGGAATCAACTAACGTGACGCGATGCGGCACTGATAGCTCAGAAAATCAAGAAGCTAAGAGAGAAGATCTCCAAGCTTCCGAACTACGAATCAAGACGACGAAGCTAACTCGGTGCGAGCGTGGACCGAGGGACGATCTTCGAAAACATTCCGCAACAACTAACCAAAGAAGGATATCCCAAAGAGACGCTGAGCGGTAGAAGTTGTCCGATCCAGATTAGGCAAATTCGGACTACTACGACACGGAGGAGGCCACAACATCACAAACCCCTAAGAAAGACACGGTCTTCCATTCAGGAATGACATTGCCAGCAATGGAGGGTCTCCGCGGAAATGCTAGCAGAGATCAATCAACTCAAAGACCAGGCAAGGGAAGACTAGAACAGAGATTATGAAGGAGGCAACACTACCCCCTTGCACGACAGCTCGGCTACCATTCCGTTAGAAAATGTCAGGTCCAATTTTTTGGCTATCAGTCTGACAACCCCTCGGCTCATCTACGATATTACAACGGGGTAATGGCCGGTGGGATTACGCGATGAGGCTATACTATGCAGATATTTCCCTTCGAGCCAGAAAGGATCCGCGTTATCTTGGTTTGATAACCTCAAGCCGAGTGCATTGATTCATATGGTCGACTCAAGAAAGTTCTTGGCACCTACATGTACAACAAAGTTGTGAACACGAGGGGATGGACAACTCTTCCTCACTTGCCATCAATACAGGAATCTAGTTTGAGAATACTTGATTAGATGGCACAGGTATGGGAGCCATTGGACATGTGGATCGTAGTGAGTATTAAGCGTTACAAATGGGGGCTTGGCGGGGATGAAGTCAGTTGTTTGTTTGAAATCGTGCACTCTGGTACCTACGATCGGGGAGATTTGAGAATAATCATTGTTGAAAAACATGCGAGGTTGAAGAGATTCGAAATACCTTACGCAGAGCGTAGACACAGCGAGACCCGCGGACAGAATTCCAGCGGAACTAGTGAGGCGGTAGCCAGCCCGCTCCAAAAGGATCGAAAAGAGCGATCCACGGAGTGGCAGGGAAAGTTTGAAGGCCGAGTGCCTACTGAGAAACTCAGCACCGGCTAATAAGCGCATACTACAAAGGAGATCAAGGATACGCGAAGACTTGACCGGCGCCACAGTGCAAGGAAACAATGCCTTGACCTCGGCCGGAGAATCCAAGAGAGTGCTGCACGATTTCCACTGCTTCTACGGACACCTGCGGAGAAATGCAAAAATCTCATGACAGCAGTACATGGCGAGTAGATGCGGGGGATCTCAAAAATATGTGGAAAGCACGAACGGAAGATAGGCCAAACGCATGAAACAGGTCCACTACCGAGGGTAATCTGGCATTGAACTCTCACCTTTCGAAAGCAAAGAGCCAAACCTAACGCATGCCAAAGGAAACGGTCGAGAAAGCAATTTGAAGGGATCTTGTAAAAGATACGGTGTAAGCGGGAAGGAAGTAGAAGAGCACGAGAGGTGGATGAACGCACTCCCGATTTTTGAAATGGAAGTGATGGCCAGGTGACTGACATGGAAGATCGCAATGCCATTAATCCTCACATTGCAATCGCAGGATGCAACATAAGGAAGGAAATCTCATCGATGGAGGGCTCAGTGAATGTCTTGTTTCTGATACATTCAAACGCATGGAGCTTAGCGATGAGCAACTCGACTTCACACTACACCATATCACGGGTTTTACTGGCAGCTACATGAAGCCCCTGGGGATATTGTCTTACAAGTGGATGCGAGGCCCCATGAAGTCGACACTGCGCTAGCGTGGTGAACACGCCTTAGCCCTACAACAATGCCATTATTGGACGAAGATGGGTCCTAAGCTCAAAGGGTCGCGAGCTCTACCATCAATACCTTGAGATTCCCGCATCCCACAGGAATAATGGAGATAAAGGGTGATCGAGCTTAGTACAAAAGAATGCCCACGCGATGCAAATACAACTCAGCTTAGCTGAAGATGAGGAGAAAGGAAAACCCCTTGAGAGCTCGGGGCAAAGGCGGTGTCCAAAGACAAAGCCATCGACGAATGCTCCCCGGAAGGAGAGTCTGGGAAAAGCATGCAGGAGGGGAACTTCTGTGGGAAACACGGAGGCACCGACGTCTGAAGGTTAATGGGGCGAAGAATGCGAGACTGCCAAATAGACGATTAAAAGAAAATTCCCCACACGGGAAGCCAAAACCCACTTTCGCATCCTTGGAAGCGGTGAAAGAGATCGGCTCATAGGGACGGAGCGACGAAGTCAGAAAGATCAATATGGAACTCCTCAATGGACGGAGAAACGCGAGCAGCTTAGCGTGCTGCTTGCTAAAGGAGATGCGCGGACATCTTCGCATAGAGGAAGCCTCTCAAATGCTCTGAGAATAGAGGCAAGGCTGATCTTGCAGCCCATGAGAAGCTGCGCATTAAACACAGCACACCCAGAGTACGACAAAGATACGAAAGGTGGCCCGCAGAGCGATCACAAAAGCGGTAGAAAGCGGATGCTGCGAAAGCTGTTAGAAGCGGGTTTTATAAAAGAAGTCAAATACCCAGCGTGGATGCTCCGACATGGTAATAGTACCAAAGAAAAATGGAGAGTGCGAGAATGCATCGAGCTTCGCCACTTGCTGAACACGAAGCATGCCCAAGAGGATGAGTTATCCGTTACCCGGCGTTATTGACCCGGCGTAGCGGCGAGTAGGGATGATGAAGAGTTATCGTTCATGGACGGATAGCCGAGGATACAACCAACTATTTTGGCGAGGAAAGACCCAGCAAATATACCGCATTTTACACCCATGAGTAATTTATTACGTACACAAGGATGCCTTTGAACTCTGAACAAGGGAGTAATTGTGCAAGGATGGTCGATGCTATTTCCAAGCAAGTGGATCGGCGGGACTTTAGAGGTTTCGCCATCATATGCTCGTAAAGCAGAGCAAGAAAGAACCACCACCAGGACACGAAGGACATCTTCGGAGCTATAGAGAGAGCACAACATGAGTAGGTAAACCTGGAAAATGCACTTTGGGGTGACCTCGAGTGAAAATTCCTTGATATGCATGTGACAAAGGGGCATTGGTAGATCCTTAAAAATCCAGCCATAACAAACATGCCATCTCGAAGAACTCGAAAGAGGTACAAAGCTCCAATGGATCTAAGCAGCTCTGGGAAGATTCATATCAA
Source organism: Papaver armeniacum (assembly GCA_023531295.1). NCBI lineage: Eukaryota > Viridiplantae > Streptophyta > Magnoliopsida > Ranunculales > Papaveraceae > Papaver > Papaver armeniacum. Next base: position 31,292 of record JAJJWW010002934.1, read on the forward strand.
GATCCTCGGATAGTGCAAACTCTTGTTCATCATACCGAAAAAGGGACTAGGGTTGAATGGGCCAGCGAGTCTGCGAAGAAGCTTTTTGGGCATTAAGCAATGCCTAGCGAGAATCCGCCGTCCTTGAAAGCGGGACCACGAGGGAAGTTTTGGCGCTCTACGTTACGCTGTAGAGGCAGCCCAGCGATGTGCCATGAGTGCTCGTGCAGGCACGTCTGAGGAGGAGGAACCGCCGATCTTCGTCGGCGAGACCACATGAATTCCATGAAAGGCGAAACTACAAGAGAATCGGAGACTGGCTAATCCCCAAGCGGACGTAGACGTGCATGAGTACTACTTTAAAGGCTGAGCGTGCTTCTTAACACATGACATACGGATCCCATGTCGGGCACCCTTAGAGACCATCCTCAAAGAGGCGGGAAAGGTAGGGACCCGAATAGCGAAATGGGCGACGTACCTCGACCAATTCAACGTCCACCCAGGCGCTCCGGCCTCCCGAGAAATCGCGGGTATTACTTGCTTGACTTTCTGCGAGACACGCACTTTGGGCGTGCAGAAAGGAAGTACGCATACCTGGAGATGGGAAGGCTATGGCGCCCCAGGAAATAGAAAAACCGAGCCAAATAATATTTTGAGGCAGTTAAACCCACCGGCGGTAGGGAGGTCTTTGTTGATGGCTCGCAATAGAGAGAGAAGCCTTGAGGATAGCGTCGTCGTCGCCCGCACCTGCGGGGGGGCTGATGGTCGTGCCGGCGCATTGAGTTAGGAATTCGAAGGCCATACCAATAACATGCGTAGAATATGAAGGAGTGATCCATGCTCTCCAGCGATAATTGAATTAGGGATCAAGGAGTCCGGGTACACGCGACTCCCGGTGATCATACGGCGAGATAGGCTACAGATACAATGTGTGCGACTGAAACACTAATGGCATACATGGCTCTTAGTGCAAACATTGGCCTCCGCAATTGCCAAAATCGAGTTTGAGCATCGTGCGAGAAAGGAGCTTGGAGCACGCGGATGCTCGGGCATATATCATCCATGCTTAAAGCAAGATGTGAAGCAGTAATCACTTGAGAGTGCTCACGAACCATCCTTGAACTCCCGAACGCATTACGGCTAACAAAGCTAAAGCCTAAGGAGAGTGATATCTCGATGAGGATGTCGGAGAATACATATTGGCTTCATTTCCAGAACGAGGACATTACCGTAAGCGGAGGAAGACGGCGGTTATAGTCGGGAGGCGATTGGAGATGTAAATCCCTCTTTCCCTCAAAGAAAAACTCCCAGGACACCAAACAAGGCTAGGAAGGTACGGTCAAGAGCGGAGGATGGTAATGAGCTAAGAGACCAAGCCTTATACCAAAAAATCATTCCTCGGACCACTTCGAGCCTATTATCAGTCAGGAGGACATGTCATTTAAAGATATACACAGAGGAGACGCAGGGAATCACAAGTGGAATGAGATCCCTGGGGCCAGAGCAGATAAGGCAAAGGCGGGGCTGTCACAACCATGATCCAGATGCGGCGCGAGAATGGCGAAAAGATGCGAAGAATGTCAAGATTTGGTACAAGCGAATCACGCCCCAACTACAAAGTTAGAGACTCGGTTGATAGTAGCTGAGCCGCCCGGAAATGGGGGTATCGACACGTGAGCCCACTCGTATGAGGGCACGGAAGAGAAGATTCCTAATAGTGGCAGCGGATTATTTCAAGCAAATGGGTGAAGCAAAACGCGCAAGAGTCGGGATGTGACGTCTTCACACTTTTATTTTTAAAAATATCATCTGCCCGAGGTTTGGCGTCCCACACGAGAGATATTCCGAACACAATGGTGAAACTACATGAGGACAGAATATTGACTTATTGTTTAAACCACCTTCAAGATTCGGAAAAACAAATCACCCCATATACCCACAGAAGCGGACAACGGGAAGCCCTGAGCAAAACTGTGCACTCGTTCAAAAAGCAGCTAGATGAGTACAAAGGACGATGGTGTGAACAGTGCTGTAACGTTCTATAGGCATATAGGACGACTCAAGATCAGCACCGGAGAATCCCCATTTCTACTCACCTACGGAGGCGAGCGGTCATCCTCAAGGAAATTCTACTTCAACTACAAAGAAGACGAGCACCAGGAAAGAATCTCACCACGGACATGATGTTGGAAAAAGGCTCGCTCGACCTCGAAAGAAAGAAGAAGAGAAGACCGCAAAGAAATGGAAAACTACCAACGCAGCCGCCGAGAGAATATAACAAAAAAGTGAAATTTAGGAATTTTGTAGAAGGGCAAGGTATGAAAGAGGACCATTCCCAATACCGAGAAAAAAGTGGGGAAAATTAATTAGCACCAACTTGGGGAGGACCCTACATAATACATGACATCGCAGGAAATGGCTCTTACTATCTGCGTAATACAAAGGGGAAATCCTCATGCATCAAGTGGAATGCCAAATACCTCAAGCCATACTACCCACATGACCAATCACCGATGCGCATTTTGGAAAAGAAAATGGTTGCTAATCCACATGTTTTATCTCCGACAGAAAGAATGCTTACGCACCTTAATTTTTCAATCAATCCAAGATTTTCATTTCAAATATCATATCGTTCATTACCCACGACATTTCAATTTTATTCAAAACCCACAACCTATATAAAACACATACCATATGAACCACATGTATATACTAACACACAATGCACATTGAAAACCATGTCACATCTTAATAAATATCGATACAATTGTTGCAAGTGGATGTAGGCCTTAAGGCCGAGACAAGTGAAATGGTGTGGTGGTAAACTATTAATAGGAATTGACATTATACTTAGCAAGAGGATATCTGCACAAGCATGGATCATACCCTTACAATATCTCCTGGACAATATCAGTACCAAACACGCACACATGATATATCGGAGCATACACCGATCTCTAGAACTCTCTGTAAATTAATACATAAGTGTATGACCGAGGAGGCGTGACTTCTACGAATGAGATATCCGTGCAACATTACAAGCCGCGAACCAATGAGTACATCCTTGAACATCGGCCAGACCCCACCGATCGGCGATCCTGCGTCCAAGGGGTTAGGCGGAGCGGAGTGCAAGGTCCAAGAGCGATTAGGGGATACCAACCTCACGGAGTTGCCGCAGACAATACACTTTCAAACTCAACGGATTGATATCCATGGGTTTACAAACAGCTGTGGAATTTACCATTATATTTAAAGATGGTAGACATAAATTCAACAAAATTGAAAATCAGATTAAACACAGTTTGATACAGCCATGCAGTTGATTACAAGCTGTCCAAATAACAAAATAAGACGCAAAAGGATAATCAGCTCGAGATCAATCCCTAGCATACCCTAACTGACGGTCGGGTAGGAGGCGTTATCCCGTGAGGTTTATCCTTGGCCGATGAAGGAACGCATCACCGCGAGGAGGCGCAGAAGAACTTGATGGGAGCGCAGATACGGGCCTTGAGTATAATTCTTGGTTAACCCATGGTTTTTCTTCTGAGATCCAGAGCTCAATCTCACCAAGAATCTTATTAATCTCTTGACCGATTGTTTGCGGCCATGAGACCTATGGTTATACGCTCCTCATCTCAAAATTTGATTTAAGGAAGTACAAAGCTGGTCTATCCTTTGATTAGCTTGTGACGTTTCATCCGAGACGAGGCTAGACTGCGAAGAAAGCTAGCCAGCCCTCAGTTGAACTACCTTAGCCCGAAAGCTTGGCAAACTTTTCATCTGCAAGCTTTAAGCTGTACTTGGAGCTGCGAAACGATGAAGAAAATGATGGAGTTGCGATGTATACAATACAAAACACCGATGGCAGCGTATACATACAATGATCAACCACAATCCTGCCTATGATAATCATATTCATTTGATAACTTATCGCAATCCACCGGCGGGATTATGAGCATACTGACTTGCTAGCCAGGTCATTTCGAAGCATCGTGCCGAGATGACGGTGTCGGTTAACTCATCATTCTTGATTCAACCCCTTGTTAAGGCAGTACATAGTCACCTCTCAGTCTCTCTCGTTCAACACTGATGAGCCACATCACTCGAGGCGACACGAGCACTACTTGAGACACTACATTCTGCCTAGCATCGTGCTCTCCTTGGCTAAGCAGCGCGATGTAAGTCGCCTTATCCAGGGGGATGAGGAGACCACGCTGCACATGAAGCTCGTTTTCCGGAACATTAAGTTTAATTTCTAAGGAGGAAATCGTGCGGGCTTTCTCAAGATTATCCCGCGTCCATAAAAGAGCCCCACGCTTGAACAAATGGCGGTCATAGTTATTTGATTTTGCAAATCTACCAAGCAATACTTTTTCTTACGCCATTCTTCCGACCATGGCGTTATGAGACATCGTCGCGGGCATTCCATTTAGCGACTCACTCTTAAGTTTTCAACTAACTCGAGCATCGTCGACCCTTTGACGCGAGCCCTCTCACTCGAGAAGCCACAACAGTTGAGGATTCCACCCTGAGGATGAATGAAGTAGGAGGAAGAAAGAAAACTTCAGAATAAATAAAGGAGCAGAAAACTACCAAGAGAGGGCCGCAGACTGCAGAAAGTGGATGAGGTTTTCTACGAACTTGATTAACCCTGGCCTTAACCAGAGCTAACTCGGAATGTAGCTGAGCCTCTTCCATTCTTCTTCCTCCTCCTTACGCAAGCAAACTCTTTAGCTCGGTTATTCTTCATCCTTAGCTGAGATCGGCCTCCACACCTCCAGCGTCTCTTCACAATGTCGCAAGCTTCCCCTCTAGCTTGGAGATTTAGCCTTGAAGAGCCGGTAAAGTTGGTGATTACAATACTCACTTCTCATCATATCAGCAAAATGAGGGAGTTAGTTCACATCATATTTAACGAAATGGGATAAAAGAAACAGACAAACTCCTCCGATAACCGCTGGGGTAACGTATCGATACCCATCACACAGCTATCATGTCAGCAGCGGTAGGGGAGGATCCACCACAAGATCAAGCCGGCTGGCCTGAGAGTTTTTACCCCATCCTCGATCACAGCCTCCTCGGGGTTAACTCCATGTACTACGAGTAAGCATCCGAACTCTTTTCCTTCGATCACGGGGCGGGATGAGAACAAACCGGCAAGTTTTCTTTCGGTCGCCACGCCTGCAGCTCATCGTCATGGCCATCATGACTAAGGATGCAGAAATCATCTAACAGGAGAGTCCGAAATTATTCCCACCATGACGACGCCAACATTACCTTGCACTGAGCCCTTATGCATGGAGGAGGTACCAGCAAAACCCTCGGAAGAGCTACCAAAACCCCGGCATCGAGACCTGCGGGATGGGCCACCAAGCAGCAGCTATCCTCGAGAACACTCCAATCATCAACATTTGGACAGTGAAGTAAAGCAAGCCCCATGCTTATGTGGACATGTCAAATGATTGTTCCCGGATAAGACTTACAAAGGAGAACTCATGATAAGAACCCCCATCCTTGTCACCCTCCCCAAGAACAATTCCTTTACCTTTATCTATAACATTCCACCTTTGGACTTAGTAACCCCAAGCATGATTTCCCACCACCACACGATAGGCAGTTGCCACCACCAATACCACGACGCTCAAGATCACCTTACGGCCACCACCAGGCGGCAGGCAAAGGGGTCGGTCACCTCGGCCGTACCGCAGTGGCCGGATCGCCTGACCACCTGCCTGATGAGCCGTGGTCACCTTGACCACCACCACAGTGAATCATCCTTAATACCGCCACTCAGTGGCGATGGCAGGTCACCTTGACCACCACCGGTAAACCAAGGCTCGCCTTGACCACCACCAATAGCGGTCATCTTGACCACCACCGGTAGCCGAATCACATAGACCACCAGCCCCGTGCATTTGGATCACCACGGCCGCCGCGGCCAGTCGGATCACCTGACCACCACCGGTGGCGGGATCATCACCTCCACGCGTCAGCGCCGTCACCATCACCTTCTTGAGCAGGGCGGAGAAGTCTCACCTGCCGCCACATCGGAAGAGTCCTCATCACCACACACGGACTATTTCACATCTTCGAAATGAGAGGAACCCTCGGTGGGGAGAATTCGATGATTGCTTGGGATTAATCTTCACTTACACACCTACAACACGTAATGATAAAGAACCATTGGCATCACCTTTCCTTGCATAACTGGGTCATTATTTAAGAAAACGTAGCGGACATACGAAGAAACAAACAACGCACCTTACCGAACGAAGCGGGCAGATTCATGGAGGAAGATTAGCATCGTGGACATTCGCCTTCGATCATCAACATCACGAAGTATAACAAAATCCATACCTAAGAAACTATCCGCCAAAGGACGAGCGTAATCTAGCCGGAGAAGCTTCGCGAGGAAGACCTGGGTTCACAATGAGGCTGCCAACCACTTCAGGGGGGACCATGGACCTAACCATAGGCCACGGGCAACGACTTCAAGCATTGGCGTGCACCACTCATAGTCACTTTGATCACGCTTGATTCTCTCCTCAAGGCGGGAATAGGAAGACCCCTGCCGCCGGGAGATCTCGCCGGCCGTCTTGGAATCACTTACCCCGCCTGTGCCGCATGAACTTCCCCCATACTTGAGTACAATGTTCCGTAGACTCTGAGACTACCTCGGCTTTACGAGCATTCCTCGTAGCGTAATCTTCAGCAAAGTGAAGTTACGTTGAAATTCTCAGGAGTATACCACCCTTTCTCCTTTTCTAATTTAGTAAGGCATGGCAAGTCATCATCGTTTCCCCTTACTACGAAGATAGCATTCCACTGAAGATGGCGAAGATGAGTTTCCTGTCAATCGTTGCACCCCGCGATTATGACTTTTCTTGGCAGTGATCGCGGCTAGGCAGGCTTCCGGTAGTAGAAACCATCACCCTGACTTTATACAAGGGGTAGCATCGAACCTGCCACCGAAAGCACCCATCGGTTGTCACATGAAATGAGCAGAGCGTCAGTACTTGTAATTGGTAACCGTCTCATGCAAGCATTAGGGTCTTTATCGGCGGCCAGATAAAGCGAACACAGGAAATCTGTCGAAGCACCATGCTTCGCCCTGAAGGCCTCGCGATCAACGTGCCGGCAAGGTAAACTCTCTTGTTTACCTGCAGACGATAGGAGGCCGAGCTTAGCAATGCAGAGTCTTCACTCGAGTGCTTCTTGCATTAGCGTCCTCATGAGAACCGCGGCCTTCCTCTTGCAGGAGGAACTATGTCCTCCTGCAAGAACTCTGTCTCCGTATGCCTTCTTTTCGGAAGTGGTGGAGCTGTAGCTGACTTGCTTGGAACTAGAGAGGCAGAGGTGGATTAGTCAGCGGCGGAAGCTTAGATGCGTGAGAAGCTTTGCACATCCAAAGTTGCCTGGCTGCAGCGCGGATTACTGCCGCTACGGAGACCCACCTCTAGAGATGATTCGCGGCATATCTAGATCCTCTGCGGAGGATCACTGCTTCTGCCGGGTGGACAGCGGCCGGAGTGGATGAAGGTGATCGCACCATCCCTTAGGATTACCTCAGGCTTGAGTAGGCGAAGTTCCTTCCCCTTGCACGCTGGGATCATTCCAGGGAGACCGATGAGGACTTGTGGGGTCTTGGCATGGAACCCATGGATGACTGCGGACATATCTACGAGCACAAACACGAACAGGAATTCAAATCGGATGCGGGGAGAGATCAAAAAATCAAGAGTAAATCTCAAAGAACAAGACGTTATAAGAAGACCAACCCTAGTGTCTCACACTACTGGGCTTGATTAAACTGCTCGGTTATCATCCAAACCTGGGGCAAAAGAAGAAATAAAATCAAAAGCATGTGCAGACGTAAACACCAGAAGCGTGTTGGCAATGAACTCTCGACCGGGGCATACTTAAGCCTAAACTCATCATGGACGCGTCACCGTGAGCTTAAAACTCGGAGAAAGCTCAGCGGTTCGGGATGGTGATTAAGCGGAGATACAAAGGTCATAATTCTCGAACCACGACGAATCGAACAAACAGCGGTAGCGAAGCGTGGCAGCCAGCATGCGCGACCACGATGTGAGCAGCAATGACAGCGACTCGCCACGGCCGTGACAATGCGGCCCGACAATGGTGTCGTGAAGTTAAGAAGATGAAAGACGTAAGAACAAAGAGAATAAAACGAGAGAATGTGAACTAAAGCTGCACGTTCTCTCACTCTCCTTTTTTTATAGAACCGGAAGATGACGGCAGTCCACTGCCCGAAGGCGCATTGTAGGCGGACGTGGGGAAACGTAAGCACAACAAATGCGGGTAGCACCTTTTTAGGAGAAGTTATGTAGGGAGATGGCAACGTACTGACACTGCGCTTCTTCTTCCGACAAAAGCCAAACGCCCGACCGCGAGAAGAGGGCGTTCGTGGCATCTGCATATTTATCTCCATGGCCGACGCGTACTCAACGGGGTCCCGTGGATGACATTACTCAAAGAGATGACACATAGGGGCATCCAGCGGCACTCCGCACAACGTGCCCATCTCGTCGAGACCAGCGGTCGAAGTAAAGGGACACCCGAGATAGGTAGTCCGCGTAGCACCAAAGGATGGCCTTAACCTCACGTCACGAGGTGTAAGGATACGACGATCAACGGTGGGAGAGTGAGCCAACTGAGCATAGACGCGGCAAGAAGGGCCGACACCACTCCCGGCGTAGGCTGAGACCGCCTCAACCACGCGTGAGATTTAATGCCGCTCGAGAACACGCACTGGACACCAATCACAACGATGTGATACGAGCTTGAGGTGATCAGCGCGATGAATCGGGATATAGTAGAAATGCGCGGGGGTGGCATAAGTCCCAGCGGACCACGCTGCAGCGAGGTAATATTCAAGTCCGCGTGATACACGTAACAACGCAGGCAAGATCTCAGTCAGCTCATTGTCCAAGGTAGGGACCCGCCAAATTTAGCTATAAACAGTGTACCCCCCTCGGGCTGAGGGGGGATCGAGCTAGAGAGGAGGAGAGAAGAATAGGGAGAAGCAGAGTAGAGTTTTAGCTCAAGTTAGCTCGACAGCTACATGATCTTGTGATCATCTTGTAACTGTGCTTATCTTATATAGGGAAATCTCTGCTGTGGATCCGTGGATGTTAGCCTTAGTCGTGCATTAAGTAATGCCTACTTCCTACGCCTTACATTTTGCACCGATGGTTTCATCCACACTCGTATCTCGCAGACCTAAAACCTTGGGGGATGATGATGAGCTCACATGACTAGAGTGGGTTTGGAATCTATGAATCATCATCCTCTAGGCATATTATACACTTCTTACACCTCGTTACACGTATGAGTTCATTTATAAAGATTTGTTTGTGATCGCGTGGAATAGAGACCCGATTCACAGCATGTCACCGTATAGCGGTTCATGTAGCACCGATTCTTTATGCTCCATGAAGAAAGAGAGATTTTAATTCATATCCCCCAATTGCGTGTTCTTAATATCAGTAGTTTGGAATTGTAATTCAGATTAGCTTATAATTATCAGAAGTGTAATCCGACAATGGACATTGAATTATTTTTTTATTTTTATGATTGATTTAATTTTGTGATTAAATTGTGATGAATGATTTATAATGCCATTTGTTAAATTGTGTTATATTATTTATTTGTGAATTTTAATTCTAAGATTTAATTAGGATTATAAGAATACTTTTTTTTTTTGGAATTTTAGGAGATATTATTAGATTTAGATACTTTAGATAATATTTTTTCTTGAATGTGATTGGTTGAAAATATATATTATATTTCGCAAGATTCTACTTTAATTCTATTGGTTGAAATTCTAAATGGTGGGACCAGAATCAACCAGAAGCTTCGGTTAATGAGAGCGCTCTAAAAAACTCTATTGTTATATAGAGAATTAGAGTGGGTGAGGGTCACCGTTGAAGGAGGAGGGGGTATCCCACCATGCGATGTGGGGGCTCATATGTCTTAGGTTTTTAAAAGAACCGTTTTTGGGGACCATGGTTTTTTTGTGGGGGACCATGGTTTTATTTTGGGTAAGACATTAGAAGTAAATCTAGGTCACCCCTTATCTAATATTTATATTAATACCAAAATTACCCTTTTCAATTAAGTTAGTGTAATGATTAGTTGTATCATTAGGTTAACATAATTAGTGATTAGTGCAAGATTAAATCAAAAAAAAAAATTAAACTAAACTAAATGATTAGTGCAAGATTAAATGAAGATTAAATTAAAAAAATTGAACAAAGGTTCGGTTGGGAAATATTTTTTGCGAGGTAAACAAACCTTAGTTCGGTTGGGAAATGTTTTTCGCGACGTAACCGAACTATGGTTCGGTTGGGAAATATTTTGCATAACAACCGAACTAAGGTTCGGTTGGGAAATGGTTTTTGCAACTAACCGAACTATTAGGTTCGGTTGGGAAATGTTTTTTGCTACGTAACCGAACTATTAGGATTCAGTTGGGAAATATTTTTTGCGACGTAACCGGACTGTTATTATGTTGGAAATATTTTTGCGAAATAACCGAACTATTAGGGTTCGGTTGGGAAATGTTTTTTGCGACATAACCGAACTAAGGTTCGGTTGGGATTTTTTTTTTTTTGCGAAATAGCCAAACTGTTCTTCATGTTCATCATTTCTATTAGGTTCGGTTAGTTCGACAAAGCTTTCACATAATTCCTAGCCGAACTTCTCTCTGCAACTTCCATTTTCAACTCATTTTGATGGTTAATACTCAGTTTTCAATCAAACGAGGAATGTCAAGGAAAGAGAGAAGAAGAAGAGAATATTTTTTTTTATTTTGATTTTGATTATGATTATGATTTTGATTTCGATTCCCCCCGGTTTTTGTTTTTGATTTTGATTTTGAATTTGAATTTGGTTAAAAGATTCATTTAGATTAGATATATATGATTTGATTTATATAGTTATTAGGTTAGTTTTAATTTAAACTAAAGTAAAGGGTAAATGTATATTTACCTAACTTTAGGACACCCCTTATAAGTATAGGGAGGTTGTCCTAATAAGATCATGGTCCCCCGAAAAAATCATGGTCCCTAGAAAATGGTTCTTTTAAAAGAATTACAGAATGTTTGTTTTTTCCTCTGTGTAGAGGCTAACCTCTATTAGCCTTTATGTAGTGGTGGGTCCCATTTATATTGGTGTTTGTTTTTTCCACTACCTCTACATCGAAAGAGGCAAATCTCTATCTATATAGAGGAAATCAAATAGCACCAATTATGTGCTATATTTGAGCCTCTACCTCTATTAAACCTTCAAAGGAGTAATATACCCTCGAACAAACTTATAATGTCCAAAAATAATTCCTTAATTCAAAATATAAATTTTCCATGTTTCATAAAAGTGATACTTTCGCATGTTTCAGAACAAGTGATACTTTCGTCCCGTTTCAGAAAAAGTGATACTTTTGTTCCGTTTTAGGAAAATATGATTTTTTTCGCCCCGTTTCAGAAAAAGTGATTTTTTCACCCCGTTTCAGAAAAAGTGATTTTTTCACCCCGTTTCTGAAAAGTGATATTTTTTGCCCCGTTTCAGAAAAAGTGATTTTTTTGCCCCGTTTCAGAAAAAGTGATACTTTCGCCCGTTTCAGAAAAAGTGATATTTTTGCTGCGTTTCAGAAAAAGTGATATTTTTGCTCCGTTTCAAAAAAATTGATTTTTTTCCCGTTTCAGAAAAAGTGATACTTTCGTCCGTTTCAGAAAAAGTGATATTTTTGCTCCGTTTCAAAAAAAATGATATTTTGCCCCGTTTCAGAAAAAATGATACTTTTTCCCTTTTTCAGAAAAAGTGATACTTTCGTCCCGTTTCGAAAAAGTGAACATCTTTGGTTATATTTTCTAATACATTTTTTTTTTTTTGAATTTTGAACATCTTTGGTTGTAATGAATCTTCATGGATTTTTTGAATTATATAAGGGTAAAATGAGAAACATATAAAATTGGCTACACAATATAGAGTTATTAGATAGTGGTCAAACAAACATGATTTTAAGAGACATTATATAGTGATACTAGGTATCCCCCGGGCCTTACGGCCCGGGCTCAACCTCTCATTTTAGTATTTTGTTGTTTGTTTGTGGTCATATGTATAAGGTTTTCTAGCTTAATTCAATGATAGTCAAGATGAAATAATTGTATATTAAATCTTATGTGTAGGACCAAATTTCTCTCGGTACTTTCAAGTTATATTTACACATAACTGAATGTACACCATTCCTAGTTTTCTCGGCTTTGTATTCCCTCAACATGGGAAGGGTAAGAGTAGAAACTTGTCGCTTATAAGAAGATTGAGTTTTGTGAGTGCACCGTCGAGCCTGTGATATGATAATGGATACTCGTAGTTGTTTGGAGGCTTCATGGGGGATAAATAAAATAAGACGGTTTAGGTTTATTATATTCCATTGAAACATATTTGTAGGTGATGATGGTGTCATCAGCTATTAATTCTTAATTCCCTTTAGAAAAACTCAGTATAACCCAACCACGACTTGAATCATGCAATTTTAGCATGTTTGAGGTACTCATATACGCCTGTGAGTTACCTGGTTAGATCCCAAACATGAATACTGATGGTGTTGGTGGAGCTTTCGAGTATGATGAGTGTCTAGGGTGTCAATTTATGTTATAGCTACAAACAAATGGAGAATAAATTCAAGTAACATGCACAAAAGAAATAAGGCTGTAGTATATTCCCCACAAATTTGTATGTTCAACCGAAAAAGCGGTAAGATCATCATGTCAAGTTTCTTTAGCATAAGCAATGACAAAAGTTACTTCATTATACCACATACCTCACTTTTTGTATCTTAGAAGTTGTTGAGAACCAATGAGGAAGGATCAATGTAATAAGAATTTAAGATCTTCATGGATGCTTAAATTTTAACCCGAAGAGAATATATTTCTTATATCATCAGTTTTATTTGAACATCCAAACTAACCATTTATAAAAACTTTACATCTTATTTAGACAAATATGTATGATAGTGAAGGGTATTAAAAATAAAAAGGTCACCAAATATTACTATTTAATCATTTTTTTCCAAATTACTATTTAACGAACAACTACAATAAAATATAAGTTCACTTGATATTGCATGCTCCGATGATGGTGTAGGGATCACTATATCTAAAACCTTAATACAAAAAAAAAACTAATCAATCTTTATACAAACGCTACTACACCTGCGTGCCTCTAAACTTAAACTTCGAGCGACAATCCTTATGGTGGATCACCGGTCATATGCTCAACCGTTGCATGAACATTTACATATGTTCTCGATGCCCAAAGGCTAAGGACCCTTGATTCCAATGACTGAAAATGTTCAGCAACACCTTTACCCTTCTTTGCACTAATATGCTAGAACTTAAAGAGGAACTCCTATTGATAAGTTACCCTTCTTTTCACTAACAAACTACAAACCAAAGGTATGCTAGAGTCTAGGATATCTCGCTAATAGAATGCGCACTTGATGTCGGCATTACAAATACAAAATTCGCTCTCTTGGTAGCTTTTATCTGCTAGTCTCCGCTTTTTTTTAATACAAAACAATAATTTTTTTAAAGAAAGCAGTATAAAAAGAAAAAATAACTTGTTTAGTAAGTGAAGTCAAATTAAAAATAAAATTATATTTTACAACTTAGCTTCATCAGTGAAGTTCACATTAATTTACTGTCAGGAACTCTTATTTTTTGTCTTCACTTAGTTCGTCTCTTTAAGTTTCTTACCCTTGTTGGTGGAGTTTCTCCATCTTCAATCCCGCCTGCATTTGGATACAATTTTACGTTAGAATTTACTAATACTAATTGTATGTTATAATGAGTGTTACCTGAATGTAAATTGTTGAATAGTCCATTATATATATATATATATATATAAATTATTACCATTTTCGAACTTTGACGTGATATTATTATTGAAACAATTTTGGCACATAGATTCCAACATTATGTATGGTGTTCTTTAAACTCAAAGAAATAAAAATTGAGCAAGTAAAATTATTTTACACTCAATTAATCAACAAATTAGAACACCATGTATTTCTACTTCTAAGTTTAATTTGACTCTAATCTTGGCCATATAAATGAAAAATTAATATAATTTTTGACATTAAATTCATATTTATCAAGAAAACTATGATTTCAACTAATTTCTACGGAAACGTCGTTGCACTCAACCCCTCCAGAGGTCTAACCAAAACTTTAATATTTCCACCTGCTTCATCTCATAGGCACCTGGACACAGAGACCATGATAATTTTAGATATCAAAAAATGTTCCTTATGTTTTCCATAAAATCAATCAACGAAAAATTATTTTTGAGAAAAAAACATATACCTTTGTTCTTAAAGATGCGCTTGTATCTAACGAAAATCAAAACTTTCATGATCTTTTGTACTTAACAAATATCAAGATCGTGGAAAATGACATGATCCCGTCATCGCTTGTAATCTATAATATAGTGAAATCTATAATTGCACTCCATATACCTAATAAAGCTTTCTTTAGCATTTTTTAACCAACTAATACCCTCTCATGAAACATTAGGTGCTTCCATAACCTTGAAAAATACATAACATCGCTAACAATCAAGATTTCTACTATATCCTAAGAAACAAACGATATGTATTGTACCTTATGGTATAATTGAAATAATCACCCAGAAATGATGGCAATATGATGCCAACGAAAAAACTACAATGAGATTATGCGAGGTCCATGGAACATATACTGGCAGACTGCATCGTATTCATCCTTGTTTTCCTTTGGGTCTGGAATCTCTGCGGATATAATTGAATCAATATGCGATGCGGATCTTGACTTATCGTTAGGTTCAAGCCACATCAATATGTGTGCATGAGGTAAACCACGTTTTTGAAATTCAACAGTGTAAAGAGATGCAATTTAAAACAAAATGTTAATATGTCTCCAACTATATGTAGTTAATATCATGTATTTATTTTTATTTAGTTTTAAAATGCACAGTTTTGAAATATACCTCCTTGCACTTCTCCGAAATGCCTGCTTCCAACCAAATTCGACATTAACTGTTTGAGTTTGATGTGAAATACGCGACTGATTATGTCTGGTCTCTCACTTGGGTTTTGTCCAGGGAATATTTTGATAGCTTCTGCAATTTCTGGACAATTTGGATTACATGTGAATGTAATAAATAAATCAGGGGACCCAACTCTCTGCATAAGGCTATTGCATCTTGGTAATGCTGAATCATATATCTTGGTCCGCCGGTGAAAGACGATGGTAAGATTACTCGACCCGTGCTAACTGGTTTGGTGTCTCCAGCACTTACCGCTTCTTTTATGCTGTGATATAAGTCACAACGTATTTCCTTATGATGGCCTTTAATCCACTCGTAACCGCTTCCGCTCAATTGAAGCATAAGCATCAACCACATACTATTTGGAATAGTCGGCCTCCCCTGAGAAGGGTTTAACCTTCACCTGCTCTTTTTTGTATTTTAAATGCATAGTATTCCATCATAGTTATGTTTTTTCTCTTTTTTTAATCACCTATTTCATCGTCTCGTACAATGTTAGTTACCTTATCATATGGATTATCAATATTAAAACCATCTTCACCATAAGGAAACAATAATGGATACTGCGCATGTGCTCTAATTCTTGTTTTATTTCACATTCACTTTTCATAAGGGGTGCTTCACACGCCGCATGTTACCGTAGACCACTGCACCAACACCCCATGAAGAATCCCCCATTTGACGGACTGGGGTGGTAGTGATCGAAGCTTAGTTCATCTTTTTTTCTCCATGTAACTTGGATGCAAAAATGATATATCCCTCAAAGAAACCATTTTTCTTGAATAATTATATCCCTCTTTTCCATCCGACTGATCAACACCTACAATCCCAAAGAATTTCAGATGTAGCTAGAAGATTGTATTGTTTTGCATCCCTTTTCGTGTACCAATAAGACGAAATTCAACATCTCTTAGTTCATCTTTTTGTACATGTCCTTCCACATCCCGAATTTCTGGCTTAGCCAGTTCTGTGTGTCCAGCATTGTAACTAAGCTAGCAACAATGTTTTCATCCAATTTCTTTGTGCTTTTATTTCCATATTCATCCATGGCTGTCATCGTAGAATCACCTTCTGAATTTTCATTTTGTTTTCCACCTTTTTTTTTCATGGTAATAGCATTCATCCTATATCTGACATCATTTTTTGTGTCTATAATGTACAGTTGTAAAAATGCAGGTTGCTTACCATCAAGCGGCAATAAAGATCCCATGAAGTAATGATTCACCATACATTGTAAATACCCATGGCGCCGAACCATTGTTCTGACATTTTTTCAAGACTTTTGATTTATCTGCCAGGTAAGGAAATATTAAAGTTCGATTATGTTTCCAGAAAATCTTCTCAATTTCCTGTAGTGTATATTTTTACAAGACTTCATCCCTTAGGGTTTTGATGAATCTCCGTAATACTTTATTACTTAATGTCTTCTGCTAAAATATCCCAATTATCATGCCATTTTTTAGGTTCTCACATCACATTGCGGTTGAGCAAAATGATAACAAACAATTCACGTAACCTCTTGCTCCGTATGTGTTTCTGCTGCTCCCGAATGGCTCGGTGCCATTACCGTCATCTTCCAACAATCCTAGTGTCAAACACGCGAATTTGAATGTACGATGAATTATCCCACCCATTGTTTTAATATCATCATAGTTCTGGCAGCCTCTCTGCACATTCAATAAAATGCGTAGGTAGTATTTCTCACATGCAGTTGGATGCACATAGTAGATACTTCCAATCTTGTATCCTTTGCCTTACTTTCCATGTTTTTTTTCCTTGGTCCCATCTCCAATGCCTAGGAAACTCTGCGTATGTTCATTTTCGTGCATCTTCATGGTCTCTATTAGCTTGTATCCATTCGATGAATTTTGATGCATTTGGATCTTCCTTGTCTAGATCATCTCTCAAATTATTGGTATCGTTGTGGTAGACTAACTGTTCCCCTTCGAGATGTAATGGTGGTAGGCTTGGGAAGTGGTTTGTTTTTATGCCTACTTGTTAAACCGCAAGTGCACGGTGTCTACAATGCAGAACTGGGCAAATACGGGTCGATCCCACAGAGACTTGTGGTGCTTAAGATGATCTAAGGCTCACTAAACCGGTTTTCTAGCAAGGTAAACACAACCGAGGTTTTGTCGATGCGACTAAGTGAAGGTTATAACAAGTGGAATAAAATGAACTATAAGTAATGAGATTAAAGGATTACTAGGATTGTCAAATCCACCTCCAATTCATGTTATGTGTCAACTAATTGGAGTGTTCTTGTTCCTATGATGAGATAAGGGAAGTTTATCAATTCTACCACCTATCTAAGGAGTTTCTCCTAGTGATATTTCAATTAGCAGCTAAGGTACTAACTGGCAGTACTAGTTGTCTAATTAAGCACAACTAGTCAAGGGAATTAGCAACTAATTCTAAGGCTTGAGCTGCAAAGACACTCAACACTGCTTATAGCCTAACTACAATGGATACTTGGCATTCATTGTGAGAGAAAAGCATTGGGTACTAGAATTGAAGTTATCTGATAATTTAATCAATCAAGAACAACTCAGACAAAGTTGAAATCACAACAGGGAATTAGGGTTTCATTGAAATCCTAGCAAATGTAATTAGAACATGATTAAAACATAAAACGACTACAATTGGTGCTCTGGCTAGTCCAGGCATACCCCTTCACAAACACAGTTCACTTCTATTTATATATGCAAAATATCAAACCTTAATTCTCTTTAAAACAGTAAATTAAAGACAAACCCCATCGCCCATACCCTCCGAATCGTGCTTCTCCTATTGTCAATTCGTCTCGAGCTCCATGCGTCGACCGATTTGATGTAACCCTAACCTAGTTATCTCTAACCTAGCTTCTAGGGAATGGAGAAGCTATGAAAGAGATAACTCGAGAGAGTGGTGGAGTAGGTGGCTACTGGGTGCGGTTGGTGGTCAAGCAAATGTGGCGGGAGATGGAGAAGGTGGTGATGGCTCTGCTCAGAGCTTGGTCGAGAGAGAAAATGGTTTTTTCTCTGGAACTGTTGTGGGAGATAGAAATGGAAGGAGAAATGGGGAAGGTCGATGGGGTGTAGGTATAGGGAGCTTCGTGGGAAGGCAGGGCATCAGGGACGATGGAAAGGTTGGAGCGATCATTGGATGCGGATGGGTGAGATCTGAACGTTCGAGAGAGAATCAAAGTTGTTTTGGTGTTGAGCGGGAGCATCGGTGATTGATGAGATGGGTGGAGCGACCGTCCGATGCGTGAATGGCAAGATCTCACGGCTCGGAAGGGGATGGGCTCTGATCCGGGTCGGGTCTTGGCTATCTCAAGCCTATGTCTTGTAAATGGGTTGCTCCTTGATGAGTTGCAACCGATGTGTGGTATGCTGGCTTTGGCTCGCCCATAGACGCTTGTCTCCAATTTTTTCGCTCTTTTGGCTCCTCAATTTCTCGAACTTTATTTATTACCTAAAAAACACAAAATTAATTAGTACAAATATTTATTCTTGAAAACAAAGAAAATACGTAACGGGATAATATCTCGATTTCGAGTACAAAGATGAGTTAAATTCCAATAAATAGATGTAGAAATATGCAATATTTGGCACTCATCAAATACCCCCAAACCTGAATTTTACTTGTCCTCAAGTGAAACAGAGAAATTAGGGAAATCCTAACTATACCACTGTCGCGGGTCTCTCGAATGCATTTAGCGTATGCACTAAGCCTTTAAACCCCTAGGTGTCCCTAGTGGACGAGTTGTAGTCTCGTGAGGGTTTACAGAGGTGTACCCACAAAACCTTCTCCAACTTCGTAGTGTAAAAGAGTCTCAAGCATCCAAGGAGCTATGAAGACATAGAGTTTCAGCATGCTAGTAACAAGAAGTTAGAACTACTTCCAAAGAACGATTCTCATCCTTAAGTCCGAGCGAGAAATAACCATACCATATGAAAGAATTCGGATTCGATTGTGATCATAAGCCCGACTTGCCTCACTAATAGGGTTTTATGATAATTGCACTCAAAAAGATCGCTTTTTAGTCTCTCATGTGTGCGGCGTGAATAAAGAGAGAAATCCTACACACGTTGTAGGTAAGAAGGATAACCTTAGAAATAATTTCGGAGACTCCAAGGTAGTGTGGACAAAAGAATCTTTTTTGATGATCTCTAAGAAAGGAAATCAACCATTAGCAAGGATGGGAGTACTCACTTACCTTCTCACCCGATCGGCAATTAATATCACTCTCTCAAAGATTCATAGAAACGTCTTCACTCTTCTGCCTTGGTCTTCAATAGGCGATGATGAACTTCCTCGAACTTTATAATTTTTTTTTATTTTTTTTAATTTTTTTTAATTGAAATAAAACAATAAAACTCAATTTTTCACAAACTTCATTAATTCTCATCTTCTTTTTCTTTGTTGCATGTAACCTTGACTATCTCAACTTTTCCTTCGAATATTCCGATGTTGCCCGCTTTGCCGACGATGATGTGTTTCTATGGGTCTTTTGATTGAGAGAGAGAGTGATGCTAACCGCAAATCGGTATTTAGAAGGAGTTTTCATCTTTAAACGTCACCCTCATGATTGACGGAATTAGCACTCAAGAGATCAAAAATAGTCCGAAAGTGGTGCGAAGTTGGGTAGCTCACCATTCCTACCCGAATTGACATACGGTGACACACACTCTAAATGCTTTTCTAGACAGTTGCAAAAATTGAAGGTTGGTTCCTCACTTGATGGAAAATGGGTAGTCTCCACTATGGGTGATCACAATTCTACTACCGAATATCTAAACAAGACCTAATTAAGCCTCCCGTATGGTTAAATCCAACTTTAACGCTCTAATCAACTAAGAAACCCGATTGTGTTCTCCAAGACTTCCAAGTTCATTATTTAGGTCAATCTCTATGTAAACATAGCTAGAAGCATGCTAGTAACTCTAAAATATCTAAAAGTTGGAGGTTTTTATGTACATATTTACAAAGAGTTTTTTTTTTTTTTTTTTTAATGAAGTAAAACAAAAAGACTAAAAACTCTATATGCAAATGCAAATGTACCCCCAAACCTAAATCAAACATTGTCCTCAATGTGTCAACAGATGATAAAATTTTAAACAAATCACATACCATGAGAACTATGCTGATAAGAGAAAAGGGAAGAGATTAACGGATGTCGGCGGGAGCAAGGTTAGAGCTTCATTTGTCAAGGCTAGAATCCAACATTCTCGTAGAGATCATATCGGATTAGCACAATATATGTACAAGAAAACTCAACCGATTCAAGAAAAGAAAATTAACAAGTCCTAATGGATTATATACAATGAAAATTCACCATATACCAACAATCTAAAGAGTTGAGGATCAACCCAAAAGACAATATGTACAAACATCAACAACCTTACACAAATATAACATGAGAGTGCAAGCAAGATTGCATATGTGAATGATTTTCCCCCAAACCTAAACTTGTCAATACCGATGTGGTCTTGAGCACAAAATCTTGCAATTTTAAAGGTACATCATGCACAAGGTCTAACTCAAAAATGAGTTTTGCTAAGAACAGGCAGATATACACATTCCAACTGTGTCTCCTTAAAAGTGTTATACTTTGATGCAAAATAGTCCAAGAGGACTTGGGAAGCACAAAGCTCTAGGCCTAAATTAGGCATTTTCAGAAAAGTTGGTTTTGCAATTTTGTTACAAACTACACCTAGGTTTGGTGGAGAAGTTTGAATCTGTGCCTTAGGATAGAGATTAGGTACATCTAAGTTGTTTTCATGTATAAGATCATTTGTACCATCACACACTTTCCTAAAGTCAGACAAAGTAAATCATGCTCACTTGCATAGAACAATTCATCAATCTCCATGTCATAATCATCATTATCCAAAATTTCAACCTCATGCATAACATCATGTCAGAATAGGCATGGAATCGACACATGCATTGAATCATAAAGACAATTCTATTCCTAGGTCACAAACTGGTGGTAAAACATGCTCATTTTCATGTGTGACAATTGCACAGTTCCATATCAAAGAGACAAGTATGAATATTAGAAGAAGCATCATTCAGGGTTCAAGGTAAGAGAAGCTTAATGTCTCGAACCTAAAGATTCCACTATATTTTCAAAATACACATGCTCTTCATATTCATCATCATCATCATCATCATCATCATAACAAAATTCATCTCCCATTCAAAATTTGTGCATTTCCAAAGTGTACTCATCCGCCTCTAGATTAGGTTCATATTCAAGTGTTAGGTGCATGAGTAGGCATAGAAGGGGAGTCTTCACTAGTGGGTATGCATGTTTCATATGAATGATCATTACATGGGTGTGCACATGGTTCACTGAGAAGGGATGATCATGCATTTTCCATACAAGTATATCATTGTTTTGCTCTATGAGCTTTTCCATTAGTGATCGCATACAAGGTTGGGGGAGTATAACATTGTTCATCCTCCCATGGTGGTTGATGATGCATGTGTGCATGGTTATATGGGTTCTTAGAATGCGATCGCAACCTTTCAAAAGGCCGATTATGGTCCCAATGATTACCAAGATAGTCACTTCCAGCATAATTCGTACATTGGATTATCATGGCTTTCCCTAGACTTGCCTAAAATCATGCAAAATATAGCAGTTCTCCTTGACAGGTGGCCTAAGCTACCACATAAGGTACAAGCATACATTTCATATTGCCTGTGGGAATTAGATTCAACTGATTTCTCATGTAATTGCCTTTCTAAAGTATACTTGAGCTTCTAATTGATCTAAAAGTGATGATGGGTATGAGAAAAGTGTTCATTTTCAACCGTGTGTGGATGATACATGTGCTCATAATGATTAGGGTATGGATATTCAAGGTCGGGGCCACGAGAAGGTTCATAATATTCCCTAAAATCATCATGGACTGTGGGGAGTTCATATTGTGAGGCATGCCCGTAAGCAAGCTCTCTAATGGATTTGTTTGTATCCCCAGTTGCAGACAAAATCCTGACATGATCTAGCAATTCAAATAGCCTAGCACACATCAAGCATGTATAACCAATGATGTCTCAAAACAGGAAGCTAAGCCCAAGTGATGCAAAGCTCGGTTGTTTTCACATGTTCCCGATTATATGCATCCCGGTTATGTGGGTTCACTTTGCATTGGTTATGCAAAGCCTTGATTCTTGTGGGGCTCGGTTTGGTTTTGTGGGCTTTTGTTTTGGTTTATGAGGGCTTTGGTTAATGCGGGCTTTAGTTTGGTTTGTGCAGGCTTTGGTTATGTGGGCTATGGTTTGATGTTTGGTTTAGGTGGGCTTGGTGATACTGGCACTGTGCCAAGGTAAGCCCAGTGGTTGCACAGCCCAGCTATGTGGGCTTCAGTTTGGTTTTGTGCAGAGCCCAGGTTTGTGGGATTTGTTGTTTGCAGCCCAAAGTAGTGCAGCACAAAGCAACTTGTGCTATCAACACAGCACAGCCCTAGTAGAGGTTGGCAGAATGATGCAAGACTTATACACAGCTCTGGCAGGACACAGATTGGCAGAGAAATTTTGTGAGGCGCACAGGGTATGGGATGTGCTCACACGCTCAGTTGATATGGGAGGTTTATGCATAGCTTGGGTACAGGACAGATTATGCACAGCCCATGTTAGGTGCAGCACATCTCATGCAAAGCACAACACTTTATGTGGGTTTCAACACAGATTAAGCACAAATGCACACAAAATAACACCTAATTCAAGCACAACGGGAGATTACAAGATTGGTAGTGCACAAGTGCGGCTTATGCACTAGTTTTGTTCTTTAATCATGACACCGAATATGAGCCACGGGTCGGAGAAACACAAACTCTCAAAATGACATAGCATTGCGGGTAATGTGCAAGGAGAGGTGCAGCACAACACAAGTTATCACACACAAAATGTAGAACCGATGCTAACACGGTTAATGCCAACAAGGTCAAGCATGCATTACAAAGATTCAGGTT
Organism: Papaver armeniacum; assembly: GCA_023531295.1. Taxonomy (NCBI): domain Eukaryota; kingdom Viridiplantae; phylum Streptophyta; class Magnoliopsida; order Ranunculales; family Papaveraceae; genus Papaver; species Papaver armeniacum. Next base: position 54,346 of record JAJJWW010002934.1, read on the forward strand.
GCGCACCAACGATAATCAGCCAAGGTAAATCAGCCACAGGGTCAGATGGGTTATGCTCAGGAATTTCAGAGTAGATGAAGTCAACTATCACAGTTGATATCACTAATTCAGTTGCCTTCCACTAGGGTTGCAGCTAACTTGTTTGACCAAGCTGCAGCTCACACTCAACAGCTTCAGGGGCTGGAGTTGAGCACAGGGCAAATGGAACTAAGGGTTATAGCACACGACTCAGGGGTGATTGGTCAAGCAAGGTAACTAAGTTATCATGCAGGCAGAAGTCACAGAGTGGTGATGCACAGAGCACAGGTGAGCTCAAGATTTCAGCAGCGTTTGCACAATGAGTAATCACACAAGTTTGCACAGGGGAATGAGCATGCAAGGTACATGGCTGATGGTGTCAACTAGGTCAGTTGATATCAGCTAGGGCTTGCGGCAAACTTGACTAATCAAGTTGCAGCTCAAACTCAACAGCTTCAGGGGCTGGAGAATGAGCACAGATTCATAAACAGGGATGAGACTTCAGATGTTGAGCACTATCTAGCAACTGTTTTTATCATGCAAAGGCAGCAGGATAGCTAATTTATCTTGCAAATATGGTTCTGGATGCAGATATAATGATGCTCAAAGACAATTTCAACAATGCATAGGACAAATTTCGGTGGCAATAACAAGTTTGGCCAACATCAAATTTTTCAAAGAACATGCATACAAAAATCAAATCTCGTAAGGCATTCATTCAATTATAGTTCAGTGGACCGAGAGAAACATACACGTTGGGATGACAATCTTAGCAAGCAAAGATGTCGCTCGGATATCACAGATAATGCTCAAAAAGATACTCTATTTTGTAGAGTTTGGACAATACTTCGCCAGCTGACTAGGTTATCGTGGATCATACATTTACATAGTACGGTGAAGTTCTAGGATAACCAAACCATTTTAGCTCCAATGGTTGTATTGTTCTGCTCCTTGTCTCCCCTTCCTTTGGCTTTTGTAGACAGGTGCACTCTTTGTCTCAACAAAGAAACCTCGGTTCCCAATATTGCACACTCAAGACACAATAAGGTGCATGATGCACATTACACTACAACAGAACCACTACCGAGATTCAGCCTAGCCTAAATGAGGGTTTAGCAATGAGTAATTGGAGGTCACAAAGTAGCCGGGTGGTGACCGGCTCAAGCCGTGCAGACTTGAGCTTAGCTGAAGTGAGATGATGAGTGCAAGTGCACAGCTGAAGATGCAAGTAAAAGAAAACAGCTAAGCTATACTAACAAAGGATTAAAAACAAAGATGCAAATGACAGATTAAGTTATACTACAATGCAGATCATGAATTGAAACTGAAAATCAAAGGTGAGACTTAACTAAGCTACAACTCCAGATGGCTAGATATGCGAGATAATGATGCTCCTAAACGAAAGATAAAGATGTATGATGCGTAAATATAACAAGTTAAACTAAGTTATTCTAAGAATGATTGCGAAAATACAGAGAGCAAGCTAATATGTACAAGGGGTGACTGGGATTCAGTGAAACAAGCAAAGGATCAAGACAAAGACACGCCAAGTCCGAAGCAACGGCGCCAAAAACTTGGTAGGATTGGGAAGTGGTTTGTTTTTATGCCTACTTGTTAAACCGCAAGTGCACGGTGTCTACAATGCAGAACTGGGCAAATACGGGTCGATCCCACAGAGACTTGTGGTGCTTAAGATGATCTAAGGCTCACCAAACTGGTTTTCTAGCAAGGTAACACAACTGAGGTTTTGTCGATGCGACTAAGTGAAGGTTATAACAAAGGGAATAAAATGAACTATAAGTAATGAGATTAAAGGAGTACTAGGATTGTTAAATCCACCTCCAATTCATGTTATGTGTCAACTAATTGGAGTGTTCTTGTTCCTATGACAGATAAGGAAGTTTGTCAATTCTACCACCCTATCTAAGGAGTTTCTCCTAATGATATTTCAATTAGCAAACTAAGGTACTAATTCCGTGAGTACTAGTTGTCTAATTAAGCACAACTAGTCAAGGGAATTAGCAACTAATTCTAAGGCTTGAGCTGCAGCACACTCAACACAATTTATAGCCTAACTACAATGGATACTTGGCATTCATTGTGAGAGAAAAGCATTGGGTACTAGAATTGAAGTTATCCGATAATTTAATCAATCAAGAATAACTCGGACAAAGTTGAAATCACAACAGGGAATTAGGGTTTCATTGAAATCCTAGCAAATGTAATTAGAACATGATTAAAACATAAAACAACTACAATTGGTGCTACAGCTAGTCCGAGCATACCCCTTCACAAACACAAGTTCACTTCTATTTATATATGCAAAATATCAAACCTTAATTCTCTTTAAAAACAGAAATTAAAGACAAACCCCATCGCCCATACCCTCCGAATCGTGCTCTCCTATTGTCAATTGTCTCGAGCTTCATGCGTCTGACCGATTTGATGTAACCCTAACCCTAGTTATCTCTAACCTAGCTTCTAGGGAATGGAGAAGCTATGAAAGAGATAACTCGAGAGAGAGTGGTGGAGTAGTTGGTGCGGGTGCGGTTGGTGGGCGTTTGGCTTGCGGTATGGCGGGGAGATGGAGAAGGTGGTGATGGCTGCCGCTCTGAGCTTGGTCGGGAGAGAAAATGGTTTTCTCCGGAACGTCGTGGGAGAGAGAAAATGGAAGTGAGAAATGGGGGAAGGTCGATGGGGGTGTAGGTATAGGGAGCTTCGATGTGGAACTGGGGCATCAAGGGACGATGGAAAGGTTGGAGCGATCATTGGATGCGGATGGGTGAGATCTGAACGGTTCAGAGAGAATCGGGTTGTTTTGATGTTGAGCGGGAGCATCGGTGATTGATGAGATGGGTGGAGCGACCGTCGATGCGTAATGGCAAGATCTCACGGCTCGGAAAGGATGGGCTCGGATCCGGGTCGGGTCTTGGCTAGCTCAAGCCTATGTCTTGTAAATGGGTTGCTCCTTGTTGAGTTGCAACTGTTACGCGCGGGCTTTGGCTTTTTGCTCCATAGACGCTTGTCTCCACTTTTCTGCTCTTTTGGCTCCTCAACTTCTCCGAACTTTATTTATTACCTAAAAACACAAAATTAATTAGTACAAATATTTATTCTTGAAAACAAAGAAAATACGAAACTGGGATAATATCTCGATTTTACAGTACAAAAGATGAGTTAAATGCCAATAAATAGATGTAGAAATATGCAATATTTGGCACTCATCAAATGGCAACCTCTCTACACTTGGATTTCGATAATGAATTTCGAAACCAAGTGTCCACCATACACATTCACATCCTGATAGGTATCGACCCTCGAGATATGTATTGACCTCGTCCTTACTTGTTCTCTATATTTCTTCAAAAACACCATTGTTGCTTGAATTTTTGTTATTTGCGTTTCTTTAATTTTTGTTATTTGCTGGAATTACTGCAACAATAGAAGTTATCATGTCTTTTCCTTTGTGGATGTACTTGAACAAATATTTAATAGTCATACCCCTACAATTGCAGGTCTCAACATTGATGTGTGCATCATATTTCATTATCAAGTCTAGATTGTATGGCACAACCCATTTATTATCCAGGATGATTCTGTCCTCTTCCAGTCCCCAATCCTTCTGACGACTCTTATAAATATACACATTCCTTGTTTTCTTCACTCAATTATGGCCATCAATTTGATAATATTTTAGAATCTGAGGTCCATACTTAAGAAAAATTACCATCTCAAAGCCACATGAAATTAGATGTCCGTGACAAGAAAATAGATGGCAATATGATGCCAACGAAGAAACTACAATGAGATTATGCGATATGTAACGTGGTAACGGAGGAAAATGCGGCTCTCTAATCCACATTGTCTCTCTTTAGCTTCTTCCACATATAAATCCATTATGGTCATCTACTAAATCCCATCGTACCTATCAATTAAGCTATATCGTTCACATCAAATAAACCTTAATTCAAATTAATCAAAATGAATTTGAATGATTTTAATTAACAATTAGAATTTTGAAAGCAAAGTGGACATCTACGCTTATAAAGATCAAATCGAGCCTAACAACCATATTGTTGTTTTGGTGATAGATTAGAAAGTGAAACCAAATCAAATGGCGATAACCGAAAAGAGCCCCTAGAGTCTCTTCATAGGGTAATTGATTGAGGCTTCCAGGGAATCAAATTAAACAATTAAACCAATAAGAAGGAAAAAAAAGATAGGTAAAACAACAGTGAATTCTCAGTCGACTAACATACATGATATGGTTTGAATATCTAAATTTAAAGCTATCCATTGAATATTAAACAATAATTTAGAGTGTAGGATTAATGTATTAGATCAACTCTCATTGACCGATCAATGTGAACTACTTGGTTTTTATGGAGTTGACTTATTTTGACTGGGACCCGGATTACGGCATTGAACATTTCTGAAATGAGGTGTTCTTGTGTTAATGGTCATTTCAATAGGACTCAAAAAATACAATCCTTTTTGTTCTTCCTATAAGTTTGGAAAAGAAGTAAATGTTAATTAATATGTTGTTAAATATTATTGTAGTTGTAACTGAGACTTACTCCAAAACAGTGATAAAGAAGGGAAGAAAAACTATTATTTCGTTTTCTTCTTGAACATAGGATACCATGAGGATTAAGTAGGTAAATGATTAAAATAATTGGTTGTGGAGGTAAAGCATTCAACTTTTCGTTTTTTTCTTCTTCTTCTTGAACATAGGTGACCATGAGGATCAAACAGGTATAGGACTAAAACAATTGGTTGTGGAGGTAAAAAATTCAATATTATGTGGTTAACTATAGATTATAGCATTCCGAGAAGTACCATTGAATTATAAGACATCATAGTTTATCCACTTTGCTTACCTACCGAGAGTTTGATTCTTTCATTGCACTCTTGAAAATTGGAATGTCAAGCCTTATTGTTCTCTCCATATTCATCGAGGAATGGGTATCTTCTTTGGGATCTTCCGCATTATGAATGACGGATAGTTAAAGGATTTTCTTTCTGATGGGAAACAAATTTGAACAAATGTACATTTTTAGAGCCAGAGACAGATTTATCTTAGTCCAACAAAATTTCTACCGTTTGCAGCCATATTAAATTTATAAAGTCTTCCAAACCCCTTCTAGTAATAAGAAAATTGCTATTATGGGAGAGGTGATTTGCATGTCCCTCTCAAAGACAGAAAAAAGGAACTTCTAAAGCAGAGTTGAGTAACAATGCACCAAATTCCAAATGTAAATCAATTTTGCTTTACCTGCGAACCCAACATCATGTAGTTGAGTATATATTGAAGGTGATTTCCTTGGCATGAGTACTCGTGGTGTGTTCAAGAAATTTTGTTGCAAAGAAACAAAATAATACGACACACAACTTCAACAGAATAAACTTTCTTGATGCCCTTTGGATTTTCAAGTAATGATGTGAATTAACGTTACTGATCATAAAAACTAGCCGATTCTTGAAGGCAAAAGAATGTCTTGTAAACCTTTACTATAAATACATCCAAGTGCAAACATAAGCAATAGGTTAACAAATGGAATAAACATAACAACCAATAACTATCATTGATGAGAGAAAAATCAACACAATCAAATAATCCATAAGCGGGAGAGATGTGATGGGAATTTAAACACAACCTCCACTTGATTCCTTTGCCGCTCACTTAAGAGTACCCGTTTTATAAACAAATGGAGGAATGGAAAGAGTGGGGCCGAGGTTATACTCCCAGTCTGCAAAATTTTGATCAAAAATATACATGGTTTAGATGCCTCTTACTCGAAAGCTACATTATAATTGCATTGCAGATACCATGGTTTTAGAATCCAAGCAAACTTTGCCTTCTTGTGGTATCTCCGAAACTAAAGTTTCTCCTATATATTGTGCACGAGTCAAGTAATCCAATATCAACTATTATAACAAAGAAGGAATCTGTAAGGTTTTGAATGCACACTCCAGTTCCAGGGTTTCACTTATTGAATTATCTACCCTGCACCCATGAATATAATTGCTTTGAAAGACTTCACAAAGAATTTGAATTAGATTGTTCCATTCTGATCCTTACCATATACCAAGATGATATATGACACCCTTCTTGATCCCACGCATGTGTTGCGCTACATAATTAAAGATCTAATATTGTCAACTGACGCATGTGAGGCTTTAGCCTACCCAAATAACAATGCCATCTGCGGGAATCGAACCCACAACTACATGGTTGAGAACCATATGCTCTTCCATTTGAGCTAAGACAGCAAGTAAAGTGATTACATGAGTGAACCATATGGTACTGTGCTAACATACTATCCTAAGAGTAACTTAGAGCAAGGAATAACACAATTTGTAAAAAGGATCAGAGGGATTCTAAAGAAAGAAACACACAACGTGATGAAGCTGCAATTACGTAGTCATATATTTCCTCTATTTTGGTAGACTCCTACTTCATGAATCCAAGTTCGAAAAGGAATCAAGTTCAATATTTTCGTGGACACTTACAGATCATAATTATTTTTTTATTTTTTTTGGAGCATAACATATTGAACGTAATTGATAATTCAAAGAGAACAATCATAGAAAGAAACTTTACTAATAATTGAAATTTATTTTTTCCTCGGCCATGACCAACATCCAAATTAGAGAACTGAGATCTAAACGGGGATACTAAGAAAAGAAGGAAAAAAACACTACCAACAAAAAAGAGAATCAAGAAAACATATTTCGGGGATCATGTTCAAATGGAAAAAAAAAAAAAAAACATAGACACGCCTCAGACGTGAATATCCACACAGTATATAGGTTACAAATGATTCCCCTTTGGCTTTGAACATGAAATTTGAGGTATAAGTTTCCTATTTGAAGGTATAAAAAAGAATACCTGAATAGTTCTTTGATTGGAGGTCAAAAGCAGCGAAATGTCAAGCCCATAAAAGGCCTACTCCATGTGCAATATGACAGGGTTCCCCGAGCCCTTTGCATTTCCGTAAGGCACTTGTCTTCATGCATCCTTGAAGATGTTGTATCTAGTGGCTCCAAAGTAAACTAAGTAATTGGACTATCGAACTACATGAATGGAAAAATTATAGAAAACTATTTAGCATGTTGTTTATGGGTAAAATCGTTTCCGCCGATTTCGGTAAATTTAGTAGGTGAGTGAGAAACTGGTTTAAACCCTAAATAAATGTGTTGTACGTGAGCACTTTATAGATTCGAAAGATCAATCTGTACAAATCCGGCCTAAACCAAGAAATGGTCGTTCCAGACTTGCTTCGGTCACAAAGTGGAGGAGAAGGGTTGATTTGGGGAGGGAAGCAAAGAAAGGTGTTGAGATCGGAATAAGTGCCGGGAGAGTAGTGTCTCGACTTGTATCGAAAGTGAAAGCTTCGGAAGCTTGCAAGAGATGAAAGCTTTTTTGGAGAGCTTGCAAAGTTGCCTTTTCTGAGAGTGTTGTGTTTTTCTCCTGATCGAGACTTTTCGTACGGTGGAAATAGGTAAGACCTATTTATACAAGTCGAGATTGAAACGTACTGCCTCTCATGAAGGAAGAGAGTAAAGGGTGAAATAATGGGAGGAGGTGGTAACCGCATGGTGTTTATGGGTGAAAACGTTTTCACCATTATTTCCTCATTTATTTGACCGCTTTATTCCTATTCACGCTTTCTTAATGTGAGCGTAGTGTACGCCACTGGTATGTGACCGCCAAACCAAGACACGGGAAAGCATCCCCAGTTTGTGTTGATGTCTCGAGTGTTGGTTGCACCTTGAGTGCAAGTGGCGCCGCTAGGCGCGTGTGGCATGTGCTAATGGCATGTGCGGAATGCCTTTGTTGCGGGTTGCACCTCGAGCGCAAGTGGCAATTACAGAGCTGCTAGTGGCATGTGTGGCATGTGCCAATGGCATGTGTGGAATGCCTTGGTGGTAGGTTGCACGTTGAGTGTAAGTGGCAATGCAGAAGAGCTGCTAGTGGCGTGTGTGGCATGTGCCAATGGCATGTGCGGAATGCCTTGGCGGTAGGTTGCACGGTTTTGCAAGTTAGGCTACCAGCGTGGGTTTTGGCATGTGCCAAGGCGCGTACGGCCAAGTTGGCCTAGGTTGCACGGTTTGCAAGTTGGGCTACCAGGCGTGCGTGTTTGGCATGTTCCAATGGCATGCATGGCCAATTTGGATCACGGCACTGCAAGAAAGCTACCGACGGCGTATTGGCATGTGCCAATGGCATGCTCGGCCATTAGGTCCACGCCCTGGTGTAAAAAGCTACCAGCGAGCGTGTTGGCATGTGCCAATGGCATGCTCGGCCATTAGGGCCACGCCCTGGTGAGAAAATCTACCGTTGGCGTGTTGGCATGTGCCAATGGCATGTTCGGCCATTAGGTCCACGCCCTGGTGAGAAAAGCTACGACGTGTTGGCATGTGCCAATGGCATGCTGGCCATTAGGCCACGCCCGGGTGAAAAGCTACCCGGCGGCGTGTTGGCATGTGCCAATGGCATGCTTTCGGCCATTAGGGCCCACGCCCTGGTGAGAGAAATCTACCCGGCGTTGGCGTTGGATAATGCATGGCTTTCGACCATTAGTGGCCACGCCTGCTGGTGAAACCAGCCGAAGCTGTGCGTGTTGGCATGTGCCAATGGCATGATCGGCCGTTAGGGCCCCACTTTACATACGGTGAGAAAATCTACCCAGTAGCGTGTTGGCATGTGCCAATGGCATGCGTGGCCAATTTGGCCTAGGTTGCCGGTTTGCAAGCCTAAAGGCGCGGGTGCTACTTTGGCATGGCATTGCTAGGGCCAAGGTAAGGGTGTTTGGCTTGGCGTGGTGTGACCCAGCGTAGCTAGGGCCAAAGGCGAGTGCGTTTGGCATGGGCGCGGCTAGCTTGGGCTAGGTGTGGCTGGCATGATTTTCCATTGGAACGGTGGTGCGGCTAGCATGGTTGGCATTCTTTGGCGCGTTTGGTGTGACTAGCATAGCTAGGGCCAAGGCAGAGTGCGTTTGGCATGGCGCAGCTAGATTGGGCTAGGTGTGGGTGGCATGATTTGCCATTGGCACGGAGAGTGCTGGATAGCATGGTGGTTGGCATGCTTTGGCGCGTTTGGTGGTCGGCATGATTTTCCATTGGCACGAGATGTGCGGCTACATGGTTGGCATGCTTTGGCGCGTTTGGTGTGGGCGGCATGATTTGCCATTGACACGAGAGGTGCGGCTAGCATGGTTGGCATGTTTTTGCGCGTTTGGTGTGGTCGGCATGATTTGCCATTGGCATAGAGGTGCGGCTAGCTTGGGCTAGGTGTGGCTGGCATGATTTTCCATTACACGGAGGGGGAATTAGGGTTTTGTTCGTTGTAACCCTAATTTGAAAAAATACCCCTATTAATTACCGACTACATGCATTAAATGTTCTAATAAATGTGTCACTTGGGGTGACATTAGGTTATTTGGGTTTTACGATTTTACCCTTTGTTTAAAAACCACCATCAACATTAAGTCCCATGCTTAGCTCGGAACAGGAGCTTTGTTGCGAGTAAGCATAAGATGCATGACAAACTATCAGCAGCAAATCGTAAAGAGAATTGAGGAGGCTTGTCTGACCTTTTTATAAATAGGATTTGGAATCCTTGCCTCTGGCAGTTTTGCACAAATCGGGAGGCTGGAACGATTGGGGAGTCAACATCATTGAGAGACAGGAAGCTGGGCGGCATTGAGAAGTTGGCGCGAGTTGGGAACCGAGCGTGCTAGTGGTGGGACTTTGGCGCAAGGTGGGGAAGGCGATCGTGCTAGGCGGCGGGACCGGTCAAACAAGGAGGAGTAGGTGTTTCTACGAGATAGCAAAGTTTCCTTGTTTTGCCTTCCTTCACGCGCGCAAGCCAAGGGGCATTATCCATGCTAAAAATCGGAAGCGTTATGTCCCTCATTGCCTCCTTTCCTTTTTTAAGGTTCCGTATTCATACCCAACGTAATTGCATCATCTCCCTCGTTTGAGAAAGGGTTCTTCTTGTTGAGTTTCTCTCTTTGTCATGTCGCACTAGAGACGAATCATCTTCTAACCATCCAGATTCTCAGGTGAAGGAGCGAGGTCCGACTCTTGCGGGAGCATCCCAACAAAGGTTATTCGGGTTAAGAAAATCATACAGGTATGTTTTCTTCTTCTTTGGTGGACCGACGACGCTTTACCCGCTTGTTTGATGAATGGAAAATTTCCCTTTTGTGCAAAGATATCCCGTTGGAGCATGCGTTACTATTATCGACGAGGATGACCTAGTGCTCCTCCCTTCAAATCCAACCTTGTTGATGCACGGAGACTTGGAGAACGCTGATTAGGCTCTCTTGTCATGAATACCCTATGCGGGTTTGTCGTTTGGGACTCGTGATGAGGTGTCTCTCCTCCGAATATCGGAATGTTGCGGCGGTTTCTTGGTGCGGAAAGAATTCGTGGTCCTTTATACGAGGATATGGAAGACATACGGCCATCTCGCTACTAGGAGCGTAGTGAAGTGTTGTTCGTCCGCCTTGGTTTCCGTAGGAACTATCTTTTGCAAATGATTCTTTGAGATGGAGAATATGTCCATCCGTGTCAGGTGCTTTGAGTCAACCATTCAAAGGTGGGAGAACATGGTGTCCACTGTGAATCCTTGGAGTTTAATATTAGTCTGGTTGCGGCATCATCTCAATATTGTGAAGGTCGACAGAGCTGGTATTCTTGCTGATGTGATTCACCCACAAAAAGCCATCTTTGAAGAGGAGAAAGCTTTGGCCCTGGAGTCTCGGAGGATTGAAGAGTTAACTCGAGACTGAACAAAATTTCGCCTCATCGAAGGATGTTCATAGTTCCAAACCAAACACGGATGATGAATTCTTTGCCAAACTGATAGGTGTAGAATACACCGTATTTACTATATAGAGTTTATGCTTTCTTTGCTATTTTTATTGTGAATTATGTACTTTACGCGTGCTTTTGAGTTTTATAGGTGCAATGGAGTCGCACGGAGGAAAAGAAGAAGGAATTATCCAAATTGAGCCAAAGGCGAAATTGTCATCTCTGTGCAAGTGATATATGGAGTGACCCAAGTTTAAGGGACAACTTTCTTTTGGAGAGGTATTAAATGATAGCCAAACAAATGTTAAGGGGCTGTTGGTACCCCTTATCGCTGCACTGGGTGGCTATTTCCACCATCGTTTTTCCTACACTAAAACCTAACTTGAGAGACGTTTTTTCTCAATCATTTCTTCACCTGAAATTACACGAGAGAAGAGAGAAAAAACACATGACCATGGATTCAAGTCACAGAGAACAAGGGAGAATTATTATTTTGGATGATATGAATTGGGAAGATGAAGTCGATCGGTGGCTTCATTGATGTTCAGGGAGGAGATTCAATGAATATGGAGGGAAGAAATAAGGGTTTGCTGTTGATTGAAAGTGATTGATTGAGTCGATTCAGAGTTAGGGTTTCTGCGGATTTTTGTAGCTGCTCTCGATTGAAGATGATAAAGATGAACTTAAGGGAATTTCAGAGTTAGGGTTTGAGAATGAAATCGAGAAATTGGAGGAAATCAGTGAGTTAGGATAAATGAAAAAAAAATCGATTGAAGATTGGGGTTTTGTGTAGCAGCTACTGGTGACGGTTGAGGTGATTTAATGGAGATGTCTTTGGTTGTCTTGTTGAGCTATGTTGGCTGCAATGGAGCAAAGTCGATGGTGATCTCGGGTCTAGATATGGCCTCGAGTCTTGGTGATGTTATGGTGAAGAAATGGAGCTTAATTTGAAGAAGTGGTCTTTAACTCTGAACTGGTGGGGCAATGGCTAGGTTAGAGGAATGGAGGTTAGGCTCGTGTAGAAGCAGCTCAAGTATGGTGTGTATGATTACTGAGGATTTTGAAGAAGCTTTATGGTCTCTGTGGAATTGATGGTGGTGGTGGTGGCGCGCTGGTCAGGACCGATGCTGAGCCGAGGTTATGGCAGTGGTGGCCCGAGTGAGCTAAAAGCTTCCTGAGACAATGAAGTCTTAGGCTTGAGAGTCGGCTTGTGATGTTTGAGGAGCTGTTGCGGTTGTAACGGTAGCGAGGACTCGGGTGAATTAGTGGCAGGTGGAAGTGATGGCTTGAGGTTATGGTGGTGCAAATGATTGGGTCTGCATTCTTTTGCTAATGAGTTGAGATTAGGAAGCTATATGTTGCGGAGTCGGAGGGCATGTGGCCAAGTGGATGGAAATTGGGGGAGTTGTGGGCGGGTTACGAGATGTTGGTGGATGTTGCGATTACTAGTGCAATCACAATGAGCGATCTTTGTTGAGAGGAACTGGGGGGTTTAAAGCTGGGATGTTACTCGAAGTGCAGTTAAAGCGACGGCAGAGGTTGTTTGGAAGTGATGCGGAGTGATATGGAGCTGCAGATGCGAGGCTAAAGTTTCGGGATTTGAGACATTGCGGAGTTTTGGTTGGTGGATTAAAGATGCGAGGTTTGCCTGAGTTGTTGTCTTTGTTGGGGGTAGTCATTGAGTTTGAGCAATTGCACAGTTGTGGAGTCGGGCGCCATTTTTGCTTATAATGAAGCCATGGATTGCGGTGCTAGAAGGCGAGTTAATGAATTATGATTGCTGTGGAGGTGGTGAGATGGAGCAGTGAAGGCAGTCTTGTGATGCTTGAGATGCGGGTACGGGATGGCGGTGTGCAAATAATTGGTTGCGGGGGGAGAGTTGATCCGAAATTTCAACTGCTACAAAGCTCACATCAGGTTGCAATGCAAATTGGTATTGGGTTGGTTTTGAAGTGAGTGCAAAGTGGTGATGGTTACAATAGAGTTATTGTGGAAATGTGAGGTGAGTTGTGCCAAGGCTAAATTGGCCGACAATGATGAATCCGTGGTGGAGTTGCGGTTAATGAATGGAATCTGCGGTGTACGACCATCATGGTAGAGGTTGAGTTTAGGCTTGCAATGGCTCTTTACAAAGCCCGGTCAGTTGAGTTAGCCCCAACTCGGAGCTTACTCGGTCTAACTCTGATTGGCAATGCGGCTCGGTAATTCACCCCTGACTCGGTTTGGCCGAGTCCTAACTCAGTTGACCCGAGTTAACTCGACCGTTAAACCCGTTGACCGGTGGCCGGGTGGACTTTGC
>JAJJWW010002935.1:0-194376 GCA_023531295.1 Papaver armeniacum
GGCTCCTCGGTTTCTCCGAGCTTTATTTATACCTAAAAACACAAAATTAATTAATACAAATATTTATTCTTGAAAACAAAGAAAATACGTAAAGCTGGATAATATCGATTACTAAAAGCGCAAAAGATGAGTAAAATGCCAATAAAAAGGTATATAAATATGCACTATTTGCACTCATCAAATACTTGGTAGGCCTGGAAAGATGTTTATGTTTAGCCTACGAGTAATAAACCGCAAGTGCACGGCGTCCCCATCGGAGGCGCGGCAAGTGCGGTCGAACCACGAGAGACTTGTGGTGCTATGTGTGATCTAAGGCTTGGCCTAAATGAATTCCAATGCAATGTAACAATCTTATAGTTTGTCGATGCGGCGAGATTAAGTTCTGATAATGAAATACAAACAGTGCAAATAAAAGGGTGCTAGGGTTATCAATTTCCACTACTAATTCCTAATATGTGTTCAACTCAGTTGAGTTTCTTATTCCTGTGACAGTTAGGGATAATGTGTCAATCTTATCACTAGCTCTATCACCTAAGGAGTTTCACCTGGGATAGCTCAATTTATCGACTAAGGGTGCTAATTCAGAGTACTAGTTGTCTAACTAAGCACAACTAGTCAAGGGTTAGCACTAATAATTAAAGTATGAGCTGAAACACTCTCACTACAATGTTAGCCTAACTACAATGAATACAAGGCATGCATTGTGAGAGCAGAGTAATGAGGTGTTAGAATTGAGCATATCTGATACATTAAGCACTCAAGAACATTCAAGCAAGATTGAAATCATATCAGTGAATTAGGGTTAAACCCTAACAAATAATTTAGAACATAAATAACAAATTAAACACAAATTACTGCTCTGGCTACTCCAGGCATGACATTTTTAACACACAATTCTCAGACCCCTTTATACATGCAGACCAAACCCTAATTCAATTCAAAAATTGCAATTTAATCATACCCAAATGCCCATACTGTCTGAATCGCTTCTCCTCTTGTCAATTCATCTCAGAACACTCCATGCGTGGGCTGTTGTACAAACCCTAACCCTAATTATCTCTGACCTAGCTTCTAGGTTGAAGAAGATATGAGAGAGATGATTCGAGATAGAGAGGAAGTGTAAGCAGGCGACTGATGGAGTTGTTGTGGTGGTGGTGGCAGGTGTAGTTGCAGGAAATCCACAATACACCCCTCACTTAATTCTACTTGATTAACACATTGAAAGATGGATGATTAAGAATGTTTATTGATTGATTTCATGAAATGTCCACAGGAAGAATAGGATTACACTTAGAAATTAAAACACTCTTAAACTTTTTCTCTCTCCCTAATAACTTGCTCAACAATTCTTCCAAAGATCTCCCCCACAACAGACTTACTCAACCCTTTATATAGGGTATTACATAATGGATGACAGCTAAGCTGTCCTTTATTTTCGGGAATAACTCGCGAAGTGTCGCAAGTGCACAAATCTTCATTCTCGTGACACTTCTTAACCTTCGCCGAGGTTTCATGTCCTCTAATTGTTTTGTTTGTCGTTATTCATCGCATCGTTTATTTTAGCTCCTGCGACTCCCTGCGACACCGTCGTTTATTAATCCCGCAAACCTTGTACGTTGCGATATTATGATCCTACATCTTGCCTCTTTTTTCCTTGAATATTGCTTGAAGAGCGATTTTAAGGAAAAATTCATTGTTTGTAATAATCCTTGGCTTTAATTGGTGAAGGAACGAGCGAAAGAATACTTTTCTGAAAAGTACGTACTTGCCTCTATTCTTTTAGCGAAGTTCCAAGCTTCTTTGTAATATATATATGAAGTTAGTCTCTGTCTCTCCTCACATCTCCTCTGCGAGGGAGAAAAGGTCATGAGAATCAATATTTTTATTTACCGCGACTACTTATCTTTATCTGTTTCAACTCCGTACTATTACCTGATTTTGACTATTAAAGTCTTTTCTTGACACGTCTCTTCCAACCGTTTATTCTCGTAGTTCGTGTCTTTTCTCGCATTAAATGCTCTCGTTTTCTTGAGAATCTTTTTTATATATAGCTTTCTTTTCCTCCTCTTTTCTTCCTTTAGTTTCTCTCTACAACTTTTCTTGACTCTCCCCTTCCGCAATTTGCGCTCCGCTTTTGTAAATCTTTTCTTCATCCCTTCTAACGCTCGATCCTAATCTCAATCTCCCATCCATTCCCATACCGATAATGGCTTCCATTAGTCGTGCATACAAATCTTCTTTTGATGAAGTTCAACGAAGTTGCTCGAGAAGGGTTTTACTCTATCAACCATTCCCGATCAAGAATCTTCATCTATTCTTTCGCAAAGTTGTTTTACGATCATCAATGTGATGATCAAAAAATTATAGTCTCGCTAGGTCAGCTTCTCTGGGGACTCCCCATTCCCTTATACAATCCTGAGATGCCTTTATTTTATGAAATCTTGGCCCATGAAAAATTCTCTCGGGCTATTTATCAATTAAGTGGCGATTGCATTCGCCTAATGCTTGAGTTCGCGAACCGTGGTCTTTGGCAAAGGATCTTTATACTCTAATACTTGTTAGAAACCCCAATTTATGAGACTTGGAAATAGCTGCTGAGAAGTACACTTTGTAGAGAACTTTTTTGAAAATTATGCAAAGTGATAAAGATGAGGAATGCGAAATCTCATTAGGGCATTCGCACGAAAAAGAAGGATAATGTCCACGAAGATAAATTACTCATGCAAGATATTGATCGGCACCCGAGCAACAATACTACTCCTCGCCACTCCAAAGATGAGAAGTGGTGGGTTGTACCCTTGATCTTAAATGGCCCTTACATCGCGGGCTCGCATATTCTTCTGCGCGATCTCGCAGGATATCATCCTTGGGAATTCAAATGGCCGATAAGGCAAAAGAGGTATGTTTCCACTTCAAATCTTGCTCTCGCAACTTTCTTTTTATATTTCTCTGAGTTTGTAAAATTTTTCAGATCACCAAATTGAGAAGAAGCTACAAGAATAATCCGTTGGAGAGTACTCTGACGATACTTCGATCGCTTACGGGTGAAGTAAGAAACATTTCCTTTGTCATTTGAAACAATATTGTTGCCTCGGTTTCTTATCTTTAACTGTATGCGAAGGTTGAAGTTGAAGAAGCTGTAGCCGCGAAGCTTAGAAGTAAGGGTAAAACCGTCGTTCGCAAAGATAAATCTTCTGCTCCATTATCCAAGAAGCGAAAGACTCAGTCTTCTTCTCGCCTTAGCTCAAGCTCCGAATCTTCTGATGAGGATAATCATGATTCGAATCCTTCCCTCGCTAAAAGGATTCCGTTGACCAGTTCTCCTATGGATCAGTTATCTAGCATCTTCTCAGACTCTTTCCAGGGAATGGGAGATGCTCCCCTAGCTTCCCTTTGCGGGGCTCTCGCAAATGTGTGTAATCTTGCTTTATTAGAAGGCAATAATTCTTTCAATGGAGCCTCACAGAATTGTGTCTCTGACTTCTTGAATGCACTTGGGTCTTTGGTATGCATACAGTCATATTTCTGTTAATTTTTAAAATTTTTAAATATATATATATTAACGGTTTTTCTATCTTCTTTCATAGTTTTGGAAAAACTTCTTTTGTAGTTGCCTCAGATCTCGAGAGAAGACGCAACAATCTTGAAAAGAAAAATTTACAATTGAACAAGAAGACCCAAGAGCTAGAAATTGAAGCCGCGTCATCTCGCGATAAGATTCAAAAATTAGAAGCCGATCTGGACTTCCAAAAGGAGAGAGTATCTACTCTTCAGAATTCAAATCAGCAACTTTATGGTATAGTAATTTTCACTTCTCAAATCCTTTTCATGTTACCTTTTATTTTTCTTTGTCGACTATTATTTCTGAGACGTATATAATCTCTCCAGAAGAATCCATTCTTCTCCATTCATTTCCGAGCCTATGAATGATGATGTCCTTCTTACTCACCTCAATCAATCTCTAAGTAGTTCCTCAAGTAAAACTAACCTCCTTTCATTAAAGGATCTTCAATCCAAATATCATCTCTTAGAGATCGAGCACAGATCTAGTTTAAATTTAACTAATCGCTTTAAACGAATGTACCTTGATTCCGAGAAGAAAGCCAAAACTTTAAGGAAGAAAATTAGTGATCTCATAGATGAGAATGATCGCATTACTAACAGAGGTGCACAGGCGTTAGCAGAATTCCACAAATCTCTTCTTGGTGTGCAAGTTGAGCGAGATGAACTCCTTCGTCAGAATACCATACTTGAGCAGCGAGAAGAGCAAGTTCGTTCACTTCTTGTTATTAATAGTGATGATGAATTCGCCTGGGCTGCGAAAGTTTTAGATAATGCCGGGAATAACCTAGGTGTTGATGTTAGTCTTCATCTTTGAGCATACTTCCTTGATTAAAGATATGATATCGATAGAGAAGGTTACTTATTATACCTTCATCGCTTCTTACTTACGTAGTATTGCTTGTAAATTATTAACTTGTTGTTACTTATTTGTAGAATCCGAGAAGAGACTTCAAGTTAGAATTAGAGAGCTTGAATGCGAAAAAGAACAACTCGCCAGAATTTTCAATGAGAATGAAGAACTTGAGGCGAAAAGAACATTTCTCAAAGAGTCTCTTCCTTGCGAGAATAAATATTCCAAGTTGAAGAAACAATTTCTAACGACAGTGGCGAATTTTAATAATGATGCCGTTCGTTTTCGCAATGAAGCCATGGAGTATGTTTGTAATGACCACAAAATCCCTCTGCATTCATATCCCTGGCTTTCTGAAGAAGTTCTGAGAATGCTGTCTCAGACGTTTCTGATAGTGAGGCTAGCGAAGAAGAAAATTCTGGCGACGAGAATAATAGGACTGAAGAATCAGATAAAGGAGAAGAATCACCAAAGAGATAATTCATTTGTAATATCGTACATTTCTGTATCTCTTTATTGTAGTGTACTTCTTGGATTGTTCCCCCTTAAATTCAATCTTCGCTTCCCCTTTTTGGTAGTTCTTCCTTGTAATATAATTGGCTAGCATTATTGATGTATAACTCTTTCATCAGAAGATGAATAACAATATTCCAATTGATGTATAACTCTTTCATCAGAAGATGAATAACAATATTCCCTCTTTTCCATTCCCATACTTGCCTTTGTTATTTATCTTCAGATGGAAGATTTTAGTTGTCATCGTGTATTTTGTTGGATAATAATTTTATTGTTATTGAAATGTATCGTTGCGACGGGGTCGCGGGTATCTTCATAAATTAAGAATCCTACTTATCTCGCCTTATCGTTTCGGTAGTCTTTATTTTATCTCTTCTTGTTGCGACAAGGTCGCTGGCTGATAGGTGTAGAATACACCGTATTTAATATCTAGTATTTATGCTTTCTTTGCGAGTTTTCTTGTAAATTATGTATCTTATGTGTGCTTTTGAGTTTATTAGGTGCAATGGAGTCATTTGGAGCAAAAGACCAATTGGAACTCGCTCAAATTCAAGATTTCTTCTCATCACCCCGGAGGCGACGAAAAAGATGAAGACAATGCCGAAAGAATGGAGTCATTCCGAGTTCGTATGAAGAAGTTATGAGCAAAACAAAAACTCATAAGCAAAAAGGGCAAACTTGTCATTTCATCAATGGCGAAGACTATTTGGACTTCAGAGGTGGTTAAGGGGCTCTCATTCAGGGTACCCCTTATCACTCAGCAGCGGGTGTTACTAACACTGGGTAGCCCTTATCCAAAAACGTGGTGCTGTTATCAGTTGGTAAAATGGATGAACCAAACCCATAGACCCACACCCGTACCCGGATCCATACCCGAGTCCGAACCCAATTTATAACTCTAAACCTAAATCGATGGAGGTTTTCTTCCTTCTCTTATTTCACTCATTTTTTCACTCCGAAGGAAGGAAAGCGACCATGGCTGCGCCGTGAATCGAGATGATGGCGATGGCCTTCCGGGCGAGAGATAGTGGATGTTCTGGGTTCGATTCATAGAGAAGGAGGAGGAAGCTGCAACGGTTTCAACGAAGAACAAGATGCGAGATCGATTGAGTCTTTGTGAATGGTGATTGAGCTTGATGGGTTCGAGGTGGTGGACAAGAAATGGAATGGGTTTGTGGATTGAACATTGAGGTCGATAATGGTCTCACGGTAGAAAGTTTGTTGGGTTACTGAGGGGGAAAGAGGAGAAAATGATGTGATGATGGATAGGGTTTGTTCAAGAAGAAGGGGCTCTGGAATTGAAGATGGGGCTGGCTATTGTTCTGTGAATCGGATTCAGATGAAGAGAGGGTTGTGAGCTTTATAATTGATGTTGCTGTGGAAGTACTGAAATTGAGAGAAGATGAGAAGAGGTTGCAGCAAGGCATCGGTGAAATGTGATACCGAGACCGCACTTCAATAAGGCTGTTGCTTTGAGGCTGGGCTTGTGTCACTATGTTGGTCGTGGGTTGATTCCATGGAGTGTAATTGGAGTTTCTGGTGTTAAAGCCATGATGAAGAAGAAAATTTGTTGGTGGTGGTTTTGTTGAGGTCGGAGCTGAATTGCAAGAAGGAATGTGTCGATGGCTCGAAATGGGTCCGACATTGCGGCTTGTGTTGATTCTCGGTGGTCTTTGGGTGTTGGTGCTCTTTTTTGTGTGGTGTTGTTGAATATCTGATGGAGTTGACCCAGGTGCAGGATGCTTGAATGATAGGGCAGGAAAGGAGCTAAGCTGCAATTGATGGTGGAGGAACTGAGGTCAAAGATGTTGTGTTGCAGGGCAAGATGGAGTGTTGGTTAGATGGAGGTTTGAGCTGCTGCTGCAATTAGTTGCAGCTGGGATGGTGATAGCAAAAGAAATAAGCTTTTCCTATGTTCTAATCTGCAAGTGCACAGAGCCAATGGAGGCAGTGGCAAGCACAGGTCTTTCCACAGGGAACTAGAGTATGCAAGGATTGTTCTTAAGCTCTCTTAACTGATTTCTGGGATGAGTGACAGAAAATTATACTTTTGTTTAAAGTCTTTACGACTGATTTGAAGATTACACAACTAAGGTACAATGAAGTGTAAATGATAATGTGACAGGCACTAGGATTGTCAAATCCACCCTATCTCAGGTTATGGGGTTCAACTAGTTTGAATGCTAATGTTCTTGTGGCAATTGAAGATAGGATGTCAACTCTATTTCTTGCCTAGAAGGTTTCACCAGGGAATAACTCAATTGACAGCTAATGTGCATACCTAGAGCACTAGTTGTCTAATCAAGAACAACTAGTCAAAAGAATAAGCAATACTACATAAAACTTGAGCTGCAACATACTCAATTCAATGTGAATCTAACTACAGTGAGTACAAAGCATTCACTGTGAGAGTAGAGCAAAGAGATATTAACATTGAGTTTATCTTATCAATTAAAGCATACAAAAGCAATTCAGTTCTAGTTGAAACACAGAAACAGAAATTAGGGTTTCATCTTAAATCCTAGCTATGGTAAATTTAGCTCATAATAAACATGTTAAAACAGAAATTCAAATTCAAAAGCAAACTAAACATGAACCCTAAATTCAAACTAAAACTGACTACTAAAAACTGACCCCCTCTCTTTCCTCTCAAATCTCTCTTTTATAACAAACAAGCACTCAAATAGCAAATACCCGAGTACCCAAACCTGATTTGCGCCTTGTCTTCCTCTGAATCGCACATGCAAGGGAGTTGTTGGAAACCCTAACTCTATTTATCTTTAACCTAGCTTCTAGGTTTGTAAAGAAGCTGTGAAAGAGATAAAAAGAGATAGAGTGATGGCGGTGATGATGGAGTGGTTGAGACTCGGTAGAAAGGCATGGAAGAAGGAGGTGGAGGTGAGGGCGATAGGGTTTTCTCTGATGGGGGTAGCAGGTGAAGAAAGAGAAAGGTGAGGGAGAAATGAGGGTCACTCGAGTGGTATAGGTATAGGGTGCTTCGATGTGAAGCGAGGGACAGCGAAGGATGATGGGAAGGCCTCGGCGAGCGTAGGATGGAGCGATGGAGATCCGAACGGCCAAGGGTGAACAGGGGGTGATCTGGGGTGATCGGGTGTGGAGCGGAGACATCAAGGGTCGATGCGTAGGATGCAACGAGCGTAGGATGCAGCAAGATGAGATCTCAACGGCTTGGAGTGTACGGGCTCGGATCCGGGTCGCGGGTCGGGTCTAGCTCAAGCCCATGTCTTGTAGATGAGTTGCTACTTGTTGGGTTGCAACATTGCGTATGAGCTTTGGCTTCTACGCTCCATAGATGCTCGACTCCACTTCTTCGCTCTTGGGCTCCTCGGTTTCTCCGAGCTTTATTTATTACCTAAAAACACAAAGTTAATTAGTACAAATATTTATTCTTGAAAACAAAGAAAATACGAGAATGCTGGGGTAATATCTGATTTATGAGCACAAAAGATGAGTAAAATGCCAATAAAAAGGTGTATAAATATGCAATATTTGGCACTCATCAAATACCCCCAAACCTGAATTTTACTTGTCCTCAAGTGAAACAAAAATGAAGAAATCCTAACTATACCACTGTCGTAGGTCTCTCGAATGCATTTAGCGTATGCACTAAGCCTTTAAACCCCTAGGTGTCCCTAGTGGACGAGTTGTAGTCTCGTGAGGGTTTACCAGAGGTGTACCCACAAAACCTTCTCCAACTTCAGAGCGTAAAAGAGTCTCAAGCATCCTAGAAGCTATGAGGACATAGAGTTTCTGCATGCTAGTAACAAGAAGTTAGAACTACTAAAGAACGCATTCTCATCCTTAAGTCTTTGAGCGAGAAGTAACCATACCATATGAAAGAATTCGGATTCGATTGTGATCATAAGTCTCAACTTCGCGCCTCACCATTAGGGTTTTATGATAATTGCACTCAAAAAGATCGCTTTTTTTAGTCTCTCATGTGTGCAGGCAGGAATAAAGAGAGAAATCCTGCACACGTTGTAGGTAAGAAGGATAACCTTCCGAAGTAAAATCTGGAGACTCCACAAAGGTGTGGACAAAAAGACTCTTTTTCTAATGATCTCTAAGAAAGGAAAATCAACCATTAGTAAGGGGTGGGAGTACTCACTCACTTTTCACCCGATCGGCAATTAATATCACTCTCTCATAAGAACCATAGAAACGTCTTCAATCTTCGGTCTTCAAATGTTGATGACGAACTTCTAAACTTCACAAAACTTGACAATTTTTAACTTTTCTACTCAATTTCCTTGTTACTTGGAATTTTCTTCTTTACCATGGTGGTATCAAAACTAAGAAAATAAACTACATTTTTTTTTTTTTTTTTTTTTTTTTTTTTTTTTTTTTTTTAACTATTTTTTTTTTTTTTTTTTTTTTTTTTTTATAAGAACTTCACTATATACATTAATTGAAAATAAAAACAATAAAACTACTAACTCCATGGATGAAGGACTATATCACACAATTTCCATAACTTGTATTGTCTTGATCTTACAAACTTCATTAATTCTCATCCTATTTTCTTTTCTTTTCTTTGTTGCACGTAACCTTGGACTATATCAACTTTTCTTCAAATATTCTGATGTTGCTCCGCTTGCTGACGATGATGTGTTTCTATGGATCTTGCTGATTGAGAGAGAGAGTGATGTAAACTGCAAATCGATATTTAGAAGGAGTTTTCATCTTTAGACGTCACCCTCATGATTGACGGAATTAGCACTCAAGAGATCAAAAAAGTAGTCTTTGAAAGTGGTGCGAAGTTGGGTAGCTCACCATTCCTACCCGGAATTGACGTACGGTGACACACACTCTAAAAGCTTTTCTAGAAAGTCACAAAGAGTGAAGGTCGGTACCTCGCTTGATGTAAAATGGGTAGTCTCCACTATGGTTGATCACAATTCTACTACCGAATATCTAAACAGCACCTAATTCGCCCTCCGGTATGGTTAAATCCGACTTTAACGCTCTAATCAACTAAGGAACCCGATTGCGTTCTCCAGTACTTCCAAGTTCTTGTTATTTCGGTCAGACTCTCTATGTAAACATAGCTAAAAGCATGCTAGTGACTCTAAAATCTCTAAAAGTTGGAGGTTTTTCATGCAAGTATTTACAAAGAGTTTTTTTTTTTTTTTTTTTTTTTTTTTTTTTTAAAAAAGAAAGACTAAAAACTCTACATGCAAATGTATGTACCCCCAAACCTAAATTAAACATTGTCCTCAATGTGTCAACAGATAATAAGAATTTAAAAAGTCACATACCGAGAGAACTATGTTAAATAAAGAAAAGGGAAGAGATTACCGGATGTACAAGGGTGTTGCTAAACCATAGAAAGATGAATGCTTTGAAAGCAAACAATCACGAGCGCAAGACAAAAAGGTTGGTTAGCACACATCAAAATTATGCAAAAAGAAAAAGAAAAGGGAAAGATGATGGATGTTTAGTCCATAAGTATGTACACGAGTGAACTAGATCAGTCCACATAGATGGGGTCTTCCAAGTCAACGGTCTCAACTTCTGGTGGAAGATGTTCCAGAAATGGTTTCAATCTCTGACCATTGACTTTGAAAATGTTCTTGTTTGCTGGGTTTTCAACTTCTACCGCTCCATGGGGGAAAACGGTACGTACCACAAATGGTCCAGACCATCGGGAACGTAGCTTTCCTGGAAACAAATGCAACCTAGTGTTGTACAATAAAACTTTTGACCTGGGGTGAAAGACTTGCGCGAGAATGCGCTTGTCGTGAAACACCTTCATTCTATGTTTGTACGTTTTTGCACTATCATATGCATCGTTTCTCAATTCTTCTAACTCATTGAGTTGAAGTTTCCTACGGTACCAGCTTTATCAAGATCAAAATTCAGCTTTTTCACAGACCCAAGTATGCACGGTGTTCTAACTCAACAGGTAGATGACATGCTTTTCCGTACACAAGTCTGTAAGGAGACATCCCAATGGGAGTCTTGTATGCAGTCCTATAGGCCCATAAAGCATCATTTAAACGCAAAGACCAATCTTTCCTAGAAGGATTGACGGTCTTCTCAAGAATATGCTTAATTTCCCTATTAGAAACTTCTACTTGGCCACTGGTTTGAGGATGGTAAGGTGTTGCGACCTTGTGAGTGATTCCATACTTGCGCACTAATGATTCGAAGGGTCTATTGCAGAAATGACTACCTCCATCACTGATTATCGCTCTCGGGGTTCCAAAACGGGAGAAAATGTTCTCCTTAAGAAAGGAAAGAACAACTTTATGGTCGTTGGTTTTGGATGCAATGGCCTCGACCCACTTAGAGACATAATCGACAGCTACAAGGATGTACAACTTACCTTCAGAATTCGGAAATGGACCCATGAAATCAATGCCCCACACATCAAACAGTTCAACAATCAATATGGGTTGTAAGGGCATCATGTTTCTCCTAGATATACTTCCTAGTTTCTGGCATCGGTCACAAGCAACACAGAATGCATGGCAATCCTTAAACAGTGTTGGCCAATAGAAACCGCTTTGCAAGATCTTTGCAGCAGTTTTCTTGGCACTAAAGTGGCCTCCACAAGCATGGTCATGACAGAAAGAGATGACATCCCTTTGTTCAGAATTGGGGACACATCTCCTAATGATTTGGTCTTGGCAGTACTTAAACAAATATGGGTCATCCCAAAGGAAATGTTTAACTTCAGCCAAGAACTTAGCACGGTCTTGTTTAGACCAATGCAAGGGCATTCTACCTGTAGCAAGGTAGTTGACAATATCAACAAACCATGGCATTTCAGCCACAAGCATCAATTGCTCATCAGGGAATGATTCCCTAATTAACACAGAATCATCAGAAGATTCAACATTCAACCTAGACAAGTGATCGGCAACAACATTCTCTGACCCTTTCTTATCTCGAATTTCGAGGTTGAACTCTTGTAGCAAGAGTACCCACCGAATTAGACGAGCCTTAGCATCTTTCTTAGAAAGAAGATATCTCAATACGCATGATCGAGAATAAATGATGACCTTAGACCCTATCAAATAAGATCTAAACTTGTCTAATGCAAACACAACAGCTAGTAACTCCTTCTCAGTAGTGGAATAATTCAATTGAGCATCATTAAGGGTTTTACTAGCATAGTAGATCACGTATGGAAGTTTGTCTACTCTTTGGCCTAAAACAGCTCCTGCCCCTATAGTCAGACGCATCACACATAATCTCAAATGGTAATGACCAATCGGGGGTCGACTATAGGGGCAGATGTAAGGAGAGCCTTGATAACTCCCATGATTCCTTACAAGAATCATCAAAGACAAATGCAACATCTTTTGCAAGAAGATTGCATAAAGGTCGTGAAATTTTACTAAAGTCTTTGATGAATCGGCGGTAAAAACCCGCATGGCCTAGAAATGATCTAATGTCCCTCACAGAACGAGGTTGAGGCAACTGTTGAATGAGATCTACCTTGGCTTTGTCTACTTCTATGCCTTTTTCCGAGATAATATGCCCTAGAACAATGCCTGAATTAACCATGAAATGGCATTTTTCCCAATTCAAGACCAAACTCTTCTCCTTACACCTAACTAGCACACATGTGAGGTGATGCAAACACTCATCAAATGAAGACCCAAACACAGAAAAATCATCCATAAAAATCTCAAGGAACTTATCTACCATGTCGGAAAAAATGCTCATCATGCAACGTTGGAAAGTAGCGGGTGCATTGCACAGCCCAAAAGGCATACGACGATAAGCAAATGTTCCATAAGGACAGGTAAATGTGGTCTTTTGTTGGTCTTCGGGTGCTATGTGAATTTGGTTGTAGTAGAATAGCCATCTAAGAAGCAGTAGTGCTTATGTTTGGCTAACCTTTCCAGCATTTGGTCAATGAAGGGAAGGGGAAAATGGTCTTTCTTGGTTACCGTGTTCAGTTTTCTATAATCAATACATACTCGCCACCCAGTGGTCACACGGGTGGGAATGAGCTCATTCATCTCGTTTTGAACAACAGTAATGCCAGACTTCTTGGGTACTACCTGAATAGGACTGACCCACTGGCTATCGGGGACGGGGGTAAATGATACCGCGTCAAGCGGTTTGAGAATCTCACCCTTGACAACATCTCTCATGTTGGGGTTAAGTCTCCTTTGCATTTCCCTAGATGGTTTAGTGTTCTCCTCAAGGTTTATGTGATGCATGCAAATTGTGGGACTTATACCCTTAAGATCGGAGATGGTCCAACCTAAGGCTCCTTTATGCTCTTGAAGTACTTCTAGGAGTCTACTTTCCTGTTCCGTGTCTAAACATGATGCAATAATCACAGGTAAAGTCTCAGAAGGACCTAAGAATGCATACTTCAAGGTATCGGGTAAAGGTTTCAAATCAAGCTTAGGTGGTGTGTCAAGAGGTGGGGCAGATGTGGTATCAGAGAGTGGAAGAGTTTCCACTGCATTACGCCATTTGGCAATATCCATGGGTGGCACAGAGACTCTAGCAAAGAGTGGACCTCACTAATGTACTCGAATGAAGAGATCTAAGTCAAAATTGTCTAAACATGCTTGCACAGGGTCCACTGACAAAATGTCGGGCAATGAGTCTTGAATCAGACTCTCAATCATGTTAACCTCGTGCAATTCATCATCATCACACTCTATGGGTTGTTGGTTCACACGAAAGACATTCAGTTCTACAGTCATGTTGCCAAAAGACAAATTCAATATCCCGCTACGACAATTTATGATAGCGTTTGACGTTGCCAAAAAGGGACGTCCTAAGATAACGGGAATATGATTTTCAGGATTTTGCACAGGTTGAGTATCTAAAACAATGAAGTCCACAGGGAAATAAAATTTATCAACCTTGATTAGCACATCTTCAACGATTCCCCGAGGGACTCTCACAGATCTGTCCGCTAATTGTAGCGTGACAGGAGTGGGTTGCAATTCCCCAAGACCTAACTGCACATACACAGAATATGGCAGTAGGTTCACACTAGCTCCTAAGTCCAACAAAGCTTTTCTGATTGTATGCTTACCTATAGTACAAGAGATAGTCGGGCTACCCCGGGTCTTTGAACTTAGGCGGGGTTTTGTTTTGGATTATGGAGCTCACTTGCTCGGTGAGGAAGGCACGCTTATGCACATGAAGCTTTCGCTTTTGTGTGCATAGGTCCTTCAAAAACTTAGCATAGGCGGTATTTGCCTAATTGCTTCGAGAAATGGAATGTTTATGTTAACTCTTTTGAACATTTCCAAGATCTCGTTGTATGAGGTACTACCTTTTTGTTGCACCAATCTTTGTGGGAATGGAGCAACGGGTACATGACTTTGGCACGGGAACATCTATATTGGTAGGATTCTTGGTTTTCTCAATGGGTTGATTCTTTCTCTACGGTAGATGTTTACGGGTGGTGTTGTGTGTACTTGGGAGTCGATGTAGACTCGCTTGATGGTGGTACACCTACATGGTTCTCAACAATTCTACCACTACGGAGAGTGGTGACGGCATTCGCTTGACTATGTGAAGTTTCATTGCGGGTAGAGGAGCCCGCTTGAAACACACGATCTTTGGATTTTGTAGGGGTTGACTAGGGAATTTTCCTTTCTCTCTCTCATTCAATACATCACAGATTTGTCCCATCTTAAGTTCTAGACTTGTGAAACGTTGGTCGGTGGTTTTCTAAGTTCTGTAAGATTTTGGGTCAACGAGACCAGGCACACAGTCTTCCAAGCTAGTCTTTTTCTCTACGAAGTCGAGGGGGTGGTTGTACTTGGGGGTTTCTAGGATATGAGTATCCTTGGTTGTTATGTGTTGGTCCCCCTTGTACAGGTCCCTTGGACCATGAGAAGTTAGGGTGATTCCTCCACCCTGGGTTGTAGGTTTGAGAATAAGGGTTGTTCTCTTGTCTCTGGTACAATGCATTGGCTTGCTCGGACTTGGACTCTTGAAATGCATGTAGGTCTGGGCAGCTGTCCACTAAGTGGTCAGAACTATGGCATGCGGCACAAGTGGCCTTATCAATTTGGTCACGGAGAGTGGGGGCATTAGATTTTACATTCTTTTCCAACTCAAGTTCTTCTATTCTCCGGGCCATAGCAGCCATTTTTGCCCTTCCCTCAAAGTCAGACTCGATTCTATGAACATTGTTTGTAGGGGTAGTCCGTTTTGGTTCACGGATGGACTCCCACTGTTGAGTCTTTTCAGCGACTTCGAATAAAAAAGACCAACCGTCATCGGCATTCTTCTCAATAAATACACCATTGCACATTGACTCGACTGTGGTTCGGGTTCTAACATCTAGACCTTCATACAAGATTTGCACGAGTCTCCATTTTTCAAAACCATGGTGGGGACATTGGAGTAGTAATTCATTGAATCTCTCCAAGTACCTTGCTAGGGTTTCGTCTTCTAATTGCACAAAACCATTTAGACTTTGGCGAATTGCCGCAGTCTTATGGTTTGGGAAAAACCTTTTGAAAAACTCCTTGGTGAGTTCATCCCAGGTTCTAATGGATTGTGGTTGTAGAGCATGTAGCCAAGACTTGGCTTTGTCTTTCAGAGAAAAAGGGAACAGTCTCAATTTGAGGGACTCATCTGTCATTTGGTTAAAACGCAGAGTCCCACAAATATCCTCAAAGTCTCTCACGTGATGGTAAGGGTTCTCAGCATTGACCCCTCTAAACACGGGTAGCATATTAATGATGCTTGCTTTCAGTTCAAATTGACAAGCATCAGCTGGCAGAACGATGCAAGAGGGCTGGCTTGCCCTAGTTGGGTACATGTAGTCCTTGAGACTACGGGGTGGGTTTGGTTCATCACCCATGGTTTCTGATCCGGATGGGCTTTCTGATGGAATTGGGCTTTCTGTTGAAGAACTGGGTATGCTAACGATTTCGTCCGGGCGGATTCTAACTAGTCGGTTTGTTTGGTCTCTAAAAGACACAATCATAGCCTAGCTAGCATCTAGCATGTTAACAGACACTCAATCTCAACACAGGAAAGCAAAGACCCAAAATTGACCCACTAAAACAAAACACAAGCCCAAGAAATTGGTTATTGGTATTGTAAGGCCCAGCAGAATAGGTTTAGCCCAAAAGGTATGGGTTCAGTTTGGTTTAGTTTGGGTTTTTGTTGGGCTTTGTACAGCCCAGATTATTGGGTTGAGAAATGTATGGCCCAATTTTTGTGGTGTTGGGCTCGGATTGTGCAAGCCCAGAAGTGAGATAGCCCAGTGATTTTTGGCAGGGTACAGCCCAGATTTGTGGGCTGTGAAATCAGTGGAATGCAGGCCCAACTGGGTTTTAGCTTGAATAGCTCAGGCTTTTGTGACAGCCCAGTTGGGTTGAAGATTGGCGGTGCCGTGGTGCATTGGTGCGAGCTTGCAGGCCACGAGGGTGGGTTGGTGCGAGTTGGTAACTTTGCAGCGGGCAGCGGGTGTTGCGGCACTGGTGTTGCCGCAATTGGTGGTCTTGCACAGATCAGATGGAGCAAGAAGTGGTTGGCTTGAGCAAGCAACAAAGAGTAACAAAGACAAAGACAGGCAAGGAATCAAAAGAAAAATTTTGTGACTGGTGCACAGGTAGAGGTTGTGCTCACTCAATGGTGCAGCATGGTGCAGGGTTGTGTTGTTTTGAAAAACAATCTAAATGCTACTCAAATTCTACTTCTGAATAGAACATTCAAACACCAAACGATAGCAACACGGCAGGGTTGATTCACAGACAATCAAACACAAATGTTACACACAAAATTCAGGGCAAACTCTGAGCTCAGGAGTTGGTTTGTTGTACAGAACACTCAAGGCACGCACACACAAGGGTTCAGCAAGGCAAGGCAATACTGAGTTACTAGATGCTCAGAGTTAGCACTGGGTCAAGCAAAATAGGCTTACCAGGGATGGTGGTTCAAGCCAGCTCAGGGCTTGGTCACACCCTTGGTATATGAGACCCAACTCAAGGTCTCAAGTGATGATTCAGCCTGCAGCTACAGGGGCTTGCAGGGGTTTGGCAAGGTAATACAGATGCAAAAGATCGGCCAACAGAGCAACTCTCAACAGACTTAAAGATATGCAAGATATGGTACAGGGGCTTGCAAGATATGCCAGGTCTTAACCAGGTTGCAACAGGTCAACAGAACACAGAGCTTTGCAACAGGTCAACAGATTACAAGGCAATACAGATGGCAATGCTAGTACACACACATGCTGAGCAAAGCAAGTACATACATATGCTCCTGTAGCTGATGCTGATGCTGAGCATAGTAAGTCAAAGCAAAGCAAAGTAAAGCAAAGTAAAGTACAAACTGATGCTGAGCATACAAGGGCTCAGCAAGTCAAAGCAAGGCAAAAGATATGCTCAGATGCAAAAGATCAGCTTATCACAATTTTCATGCATTCATTCAGGGGTGGAAATACATTACCACCCGGTGCAAGACTGGGTTGTAGGCACTCCACGGTGGCTCTCCTCGGCTCAGCCACAGTACCTGTGACTCAAAAGATTAAGTTCAGTTCACAAGGTCTCAAAATCAAAGCGCGAGAGAATAAGATATGCCACAAGATAATAACAAAAACGGCAAGATATAGCGAGCTCGGGGCTAAGAAGATGAGAATTAATGTAAGTGTGGCAACAATGAAGAAGACAGAATTGCTAAAGAGTTCTGACATGTGATGCGATACAGAGCACAAGCTACAAAAGGTGAAGCAAATGAAGACAGCAAATATACAAGTGCACACAAGATATCACAGATGATTCATAGAAAATATTTACAATTATGGTTGGAAAACAGTGAAGTAAAGCAGTAAAGAACAAGTAGCACGCTACCAGTTCCCCGGCAGCGGCGCCAAAAACTTGATAGCAAAAGAAATAAGCTTTTCCTATGTTCTAATCTGCAAGTGCACAGAGCCAATGGAGGCAGTGGCAAGCACAGGTCTTTCCACAGGGAACTAGAGTATGCAAGGATTGTTCTTAAGCTCTCTTAAGCGATTTTACGGGATGAGTGACGAGAAAATTATACTTTTGTTTAAAGTCTTTACGATCGATTTGAAGATTACACAACTAAGGTACAATGAAGTGTAAATGATAATGTGACAGGCACTAGGATTGTCAAATCCACCCTATCTCAGGTTATGGGGTTCAACTAGTTTGAATGCTAATGTTCTTGTGGCAATTGAAGATAGGATGTCAACTCTATTTCTTGCCTAGAAGGTTTCACCAGGGGAATAACTCAATTGATGACTAATGTGCATACCTAGAGCACTAGTTGTCTAATCAAGAACAACTAGTCAAAAGAATAAGCAATACTACATAAAACTTGAGCTGCAACATACTCAATTCAATGTGAATCTAACTACAGTGAGTACAAAGCATTCACTTTGAGAGAGTAGAGCAAAGAGATATTAACATTGAGTTTATCTTATCAATTAAAGCATACAAAAGCAATTCAGTTCTAGTTGAAACACAGAAACAGAAATTAGGGTTTCATCTTAAATCCTAGCTATGGTAAATTTAGCTCATAATAAACATGTTAAAACAGAAATTCAAATTCAAAAGCAAACTAAACATGAACCCTAAATTCAAACTAAAACTGACTACTAAAAACTGACCCTCTCTCTTTCCTCTCAAATCTCTCTTTTATAACAAACAAGCACTCAAATAGCAAATACCCGAGTACCCAAACCTGATTTGCGCCTTGTCTTCCTCTGAATCGCACATGCAAGGGAGTTGTTGGAAACCCTAACTCTATTTATCTTTAACCTAGCTTCTAGGTTTGTAAAGAAGCTGTGAAAGAGATAAAAAGAGATAGAGTGATGGCGGTGATGATGGAGTGGTTGAGACTCTGTAGAAAGGCATGGAAGAAGGAGGTGGAGGTGAGGGCGATAGGGTTTTCTCTGATGGGGGTAGCAGGTGAAGAAAGAGAAAGGTGAGGGAGAAATGAGGGTCACTCGAGTGGTATAGGTATAGGGTGCTTCGATGTGAAGCAGGGACAGCGAAGGATGATGGGAAGGCCTCAGCGAGCGTAGGATGGAGCTGATGGAGATCTGAACGGCCAAGGGTGAACTGGGGGTGATCTGGGGGTGATCTGGTGTGGAGCGGAGACATCAAGGGTCGATGCGTAGGATGCAGCGAGCGTAGGATGCAGCAAGATGAGATCTCAACGGCTTGGAGTGTACGGGCTCGGATCCGGGTCGCGGGTCGGGTCTAGCTCAAGCCCATGTCTTGTAGATGAGTTGCTACTTGTTGGGTTGCAACTGTTGCGCGCGGGCTTTGGCTTTCTGCTCCATAGATGCTCGACTCCACTTCTTCGCTCTTTGGGCTCCTCAGTTTCTCCGAGCTTTATTTATTACCTAAAAACACAAAGTTAATTAGTACAAATATTTATTCTTGAAAACAAAGAAAATACGAGAATGCAGGGTAATATCGATTTATGAGCACAAAAGATGAGTAAAATGCCAATAAAAAGGTGTATAAATATGCAATATTTGGCACTCATCAAAGATGAAGAGCTCGAAAGAATGATCAATGGGTGGATTGGCCGAGCCTGCAATGGGAACCGATGCTTTGGTCATTGTGGTGTTGAATTAGTGGCTGTGATGTTTGAGAGATGGTGACTACGAGATCATGGAGCCAAAGGCTGCTATGATGGCTGAGCTAATGCATATTGCAAATGGAGTTTGATGCTGTTGGTGGTTAAATCCTTGCAGCTGGAGCTGTGGCCTGGACTGATATTGGAGGTAGTGCAGCTGAGGAACTGCAGGTGGCCTGGGAGCTGAACTGGCAAAGGTGCTCTAATTAGGTTTGCGTATGTGGAACTGGAATTGCAGATGCTAGAAGCGGCGGGGTTTAAAGTTTGAGATGACTTGAATGTGCATAAGCGAGAATTGGAAAAGATGGGAAGAATGCCAGGATTTTGTTTTGGGTGTATAGCCATCTTGGCTGAGCATGAATTGATGAAGTACAATGATAGTGCAGCATTTAGCCCTTGCAAATGGCTATGCCGAGTGACTCGGCTGACCCGAACTGACGGTCCGAGTAACCATCGATTTCAGTGAACAGTGGCTAACTGTCTAACTCACTCATCGACCCATCGACTCACATCGACTCGGGTGACCGGTGTTGACTCGGCGATTTGACCCCGAGTTGGACCTTGACCCGTTCGACCCGTTGACCAGGTGGTGGTTTGACTTTGCAGGGCACCCGAGACATTTCGGCGACTTTTCGGCGGGATTCCGGCCATAATCCCGTTTTTCCGGCGAGCGTTTTTGGGACAAAATTTCTACACGGGTTTCTCTCCATGGTGGGTAGGGTGAACTTCTATCTAATGGACTTTGAAGACAAAACCTAGTTTTGGAAAGAGTGGAGCTATATAAAGAGAAGACTTTTATTATCTATGGGATATCTTTGATCTATCTAGACCACGTTTTATTCTTTTTCCTCTACTTGTTTTCTAGGGTTTAGAACATGAAGTCTTTTCTCTTTCTTCTTGTGATGAACTCCATGAATATGAGTACCTAAGTTTATTATTGGTTATGGAATAGTTGGATTTCACAAAGCATGATTCTTTGATTCAATATATTAGTTTTGTCTCATATTTATCGTTTGCAATTCTACGAAAATATTGTTTTATGATTGATTGATTGTTTTGTCAAGTTGCAAATTGGTAGAACCTCTAATCACATCTATTGCTAGTTTAGGGTTTATTATACGCAAAAGTGATATTCCTTGGATACAAGTAGCATAATATGATTATAGTTTGTAGTGATATATTCTTATGATCATATGTGAATCGTAACCTTTGTTAAATTGAATTAGTGCGCTTTCCACGTTCAATTGCTTTGATTGGCCTGATTTCATAGAACTTAACGCATCTAGGGAATTAAACTTGATTAGTGCTTTTACACGTTAGGTTGTTCCTTTAGGTAGAATTCATATTCGCATCTTTTAATGTGTTTGTTGATGACATGAGGAGGTTTGCGGGATATTCTTGCGATCAAGGTATTCTAGGGTCTTTGATAAAAGTTGAGATTAAAAATCAATTCTAGTTATTGTGAAAAGCATGTTAGTGAATGAAAACGAAATCCTTAACCAATATCTCTTCTATCTTATTTGTTTGCTTATTTGTTTCTTTGCTTTTATTTGTTTTATTTAGTTTATTATAATCACAAAACTACGGTGTTATTTATAGGGAACCATAACAATTTGACAACCTAGACCTCTCGTAGGATCGATCCTTTCTTGCCCTTGCTATATTTATATTTTGAGTAGTAAGAAAGTGTAATTTATTTTTGACGCTTACGACAACGATCAAATTTTGGCGCCGTTCTTGGGAGGCAGCGGTTGTTAATTGTTTTTGGTTTCTTATTTTTGTATTTAGTTTTTTTTGTTTTTTTTTTTTATTTTACGGGTTTTAACCTTGGTTTGGGAATTATTTCGGTGCTTATTTCTATGGAAGGAGCATATTGGAACAATGGATACGGTTTTCAACAACCTCAACAATATGATAACTACCAATTCCATGGGTATAATCAAAACCAATTCATTGGTTATGATCAATATTCCATGGAACCTTGTGGTTTTCCTCAACAACCTTATGGTGAGTATGTGTGTGAACAACAACAAGGATGGGAGGATTCTTATGCTTGTGAACAAAAAGTCTCTAATTTTATAGATAAAGTTTCTACCTTTTTACAAGAGGAATTTCGAAAAGCTAAAGAGACTACAAACGAGCAACTCCAAGAACTTCGAGAAAGTATGACTATCTTACGAAGAGACATTGATCAATACAAGGAAGATATGGATAATTCTAATGTGCATATGGTTTGTGATGAATATTTGATTGATGCTAATGTTGAAAAAAGGCGAATCTTTGGGGACTTTTGTTGATAATTGTGTAGTTAACTCAACTCTTGATCTTAATAATGATCATTCACCTATTCAAAAGGTTGAGTTAGAGATTAACAACACTAATTTCAGCGAGGAACAATCTTATGTTGACTATGATAGTGACGGTGATTATGATACATTGCTTGAAACAACTCATGGTGACATCAGAGGAGTCTTTTTGGGATCAAGATGAAGATGAAGAGGACTATGTCGACACTTGTGTAGATTACTCAAGCATTGATCTTACTAATGATCAAGAGCCTATTCAAAGGGTGGAGCTTGAGGATGATGCATTTACGAGTGTTCTAAAAAAGTTTCTTATAATAAAATTTGGATCCGCAAAAGAATATGTGCCTTACAACAAAAAGGAGGAGTATGTTGAGAATGAGACCGTTATAACCAATATTGTGGAAGACCCAATTGAGCTTGCAAAGGATTGTAATGATGATGTTTATGTCGAGACTTTGGTTACGGCAGAAACGGACGAAGAATGGTTGCAAGGTTTGATAGAGGACCATGATATACAAGAGGTGAATAATTCACTTGAATTTTTCAAGGATGAAGAGGATTCCGTGATACAAGAGATTGTGCAAGGTTTATCTAACCCTTTGCCTATTACTTCTTCTCCTTTACCTCTTATTGGTTTGAATTTATGTGCTTCGAGAATATTGTTGAATGACTTTGTTTCTCGTTTTCCGCCATTAGAGAAACTTGATTCTCATACTATGCAGGTTTTGGACCAAGAAACCGTGGAAGTACCCGACTCATATATTCTTTATACACTTCCAAGTGTGGACAAGAATAAGTGTGGGGGAAGCTTTTATCGGTTCATAGCTTCACTTTTGCTTTATATTACTAATATTTGTGTGAAGCTAGTGTTTGAAAAACAGGTTCTATGGACGGATCCCCAACTTTTCAGATTATTGGTGTATGGGGAATGAATCTTACAAGAAGCTAAGTCGGGCCGTCGACTTTAAAACAAGCGCTTAGTGGGAGGCAACCCACCGGTTTTGTATCTCTTATCCTTTTGCTTTTTATTTTTGTTTCGTTTATTTATTTTTTACTGTTTTTATATCATATTTGCATCCCTATGTTTAATTTCATTGAGTCCGGAATCTATCTTAGAAGAGAATTATGACGAATACCTTTTTTGTCAGAAAATTTCAGACTGCGCGTAGTTCAGTCCAGAGACCATAACTCTCAGACCGTTTATCAAAACACTGTGAAATTTTGACACTGTGTAGGAAACACGTAGGCGAACAACTTTTGTGAAATGGAGTTTTTCCAAATTCCTTACCAATTTGCACAGTTTTTGCGTTTTATCTGCTGTTACGTCAGAATTCAGAACTTTCGGTTTTACACATTGAGGACAATGTGAAGTTTAAGTGTGGGGGAGCATTTATATGTTTGTATAGTTTGTTTTTGACACCATTAGTGGATGGAACCATTTTGAATGCAGGAGTTGAGGAACCAATTAACTAAAGGGGAAGAATATAGCTCAGAAATCACAAATTAACATGATAGTTGTTACCATATCTCGGAATATCACCATATCGCATTCTATTTTTTTTATTTTTCCATATTTATCTATTGTTCTCTAAGTGCTTTGGTGGGTCACTAAAAATCGACGTGTTATTACTGCTAGGATGAAATAGAGTGGTTGAGTTACAAGAAAAAAAAAATATATATATATATATGAAAAAAAAAAGAAAAAAAAGGACCGATCAATTAGACCAAAACGGAATAAAAAGACACTTGGGAATAGCAGTATGTGTGAAACGTAGTCCCTGTCTCCGTCGCCTAAACAAGCGTGGAATGCAGGATCCAAGGCAACTATCATGTACTTGCTGACAAGAAGCATGCGCTTGGATCCAAAAGATCTAATCATGCCGTCTAAAAAAAAAAAAGAAATTGGATCCAGTTTGATCCAATCATATAAAAAAAAAAAAAAAAGAAATTATTATTGTGTTGAATAAAGTCACTCTTGGTTCCCTTGTATATGCCAATTGATTTGATGTAGCATTCAGCACCAGTAGCTCAATCCAATAGGATTAGGTTCATCTTAGCAGTGACCTTCAGACAGAGATATGGGAAACATCGAACACTTGTGAATATTCGCCAACATCTACATCTATATCCATCTTCTTAATCTTTTCATTGTGATTGTGGTTTGTTAGTTTCCGAGTATTGTGGCTTGTTCGACTATCTAATTAGAGTTTATTTACTAATAATTGAATTGAATTTGCAAGGTACCTCCTCCTGTAGTCATTTTGGATTCGTTCATTGATTTGTCATGAATAGACGGAGTTTGAAATATAGGTTTTGTAGGTATATCTCTAGTAAACCTTCACGAGACTATAACTCGTCCACTAGGGACACCTAGGGGTTTAAAGGCTTGTTATTTATGCTAAAAGTGACCGTAGCCTCGACGACACGGAGTTGTTGTATTTTATTGTTTTGTTTGATTTGCTCGAGGACTAGCAAAGTCTAAGTGTGGGGAATTTGATAGGTGTAGAATACATAGTATTTAATATCTAGTATTTATGCTTTCTTTGCAGTTTTCTTGTAAATTATGTATCTTATGTGTGCTTTTGAGTTTATTAGGTGCAATGGAGTCATTTGGAGCAAAAAGACCAATTGGAACTCGCTCAAATTCAAGATTTCTTCTCATCACCCTGGAGACGACGAAAAGATGAAGACAATGCCGAAAGAATGGAGTCATTCCGAGTTCGTATGAAGAAGTTATGAGCAAAACAAAAACTCATAAGCAAAAAGGGCAAACTTGTCATTTCATCAATGGCGAAGACTATTTGGACTTGAGGAGAGGTGGTTAAGGGCTCTCATTCGGGGTACCCCTTATCACTCGGCGGGTGTTACTAACCTTTGGGTAGCCCTTATCCAAAAACGTGGTCTTTGTTATCGGTTGGTAAAATGGATGAACCAAACCCATAGACCCACACCGTGCCGGATCCATACCCGAGTCCGAACCCAATTTATAACTCTAAACCTAAATCGATGGAGGTTTTCTTCCTTCTCTTATTTCACTCATTTTTTCACTGAAGGAAGGAAAGCGACCATGGCTGCCATTGTGAATCGAGATGATGGCGATGACGCTCTCTTTGGCGAGAGATAGTGGATGTTCCAGGTTCGATTCATAGAGAAGGAGGAGGAAGGCGCAACGGTTTCACTGAAGAACAAGATGCGGTCGATTGAGTCGTGTGAATGGTGATTGAGCTTGATGGGTTCTGAGGTGGTGGACAAGAAATGGAATGGGTTTGTGGATTGAACATTGAGGTCGATAATGGTCTCTGGTAGAAGCTGTTGGGTTACAGGGAAAGAGGAGAAAATGATGTGATGATGGATAGGGTTTGTTCAAGAAGAAGGGGCTCTGGAATTGAAGATGGGGCTGGCTATTGTTCTGTGAATCGGATTCAGATGAAGAGAGGGTTGTGAGCTTTATAATTGATGTTGCTGTGGAAGTACTGAAATTGAGAGAAGATGAGAAGAGGTTGCAGCAAGGCATCGGTGAAATGTGATACTGAGACTGCACTTCAATAAGGCTCTGTTGCACTGAGGGCTGGGCTTGTGTCAGCTATGTTGGTCTGTGGGTTGATTCCATGGAGTGTAATTGGAGTTTCTGGTGTTAAAGCCATGATGAAGAAGAAAATTTGTTGGTGGTGGTTTTGTTGAGGTCAGAGCTGAATTGCAAGAAGGAATGTGTCTGATGGCTCTGAAATGGGTCTGACTGCAGCTTGTGTTGATTCTCAGTGGTGCTGGGTGTTGGTGCTCTTTACTGTGTGGTGTTGTTGAATATCTGATGGAGTTGACCCAGGTGCAGGATGCTTGAATGATAGGGCAGGAAAGGAGCTAAGCTGCAATTGATGGTGGAGGAACTGAGGTCAAAGATGTTGTGTTGCAGGGCAAGATGGAGTGTTGGTTAGATGGAGGTTTGAGTTGCTGCTGCAATTAGTTGCAGCTGGGATGGCCTGTGGCAAGTGCAACTCAGGCATTGTATTGTTGGTTCATGGCAGGGTATATGAAGGATTGCAGGAAGTATGAAGAGCTCGAAAGAATGATCAATGGGTGGATTGGCTGAGCTGCAATGGGAACTGATCTTTGGTCATTGTGGTGTTGAATTGAGCTGGCTGTGATGTTTGAGAGATGGTGACTACAGATCATGGAGCCAAGCTGCTATGATGGCTGAGCTAATGCATATTGCAAATGGAGTTTGATGCTGTTGGTGGTTAAATCCTTGCAGCTGGAGCTGTGGCCTGGACTGATATTGGAGGTAGTGCGGTGAGAACTGCAGTGGGAGGAGCCGAACTCGGCAAAGGTGCTCTAATTAGGTTTGCGTATGTGGGCGGGAATTGCGGATGCTAGAACCGGGCGGGGTTTAAAGCTGAGATGACTTGAATGTGCATAACTGAGAATTGGAAAAGATGGGAAGAATGCCAGGATTTTGTTTTGGGTGTATAGCCATCTTGGCTGAGCATGAATTGATGAAGTACAATGATAGTGCAGCATTTAGCCCTTGCAAATGGCTATGCCAGAGTGACTCTCAGCCCGGGTTTGGTCAGTCGAGTAACCATCCGACTCGGGCCTAACAAATGACCGCTATCTA
This sequence comes from Papaver armeniacum, assembly GCA_023531295.1. NCBI lineage: Eukaryota > Viridiplantae > Streptophyta > Magnoliopsida > Ranunculales > Papaveraceae > Papaver > Papaver armeniacum. Next base: position 26,432 of record JAJJWW010002935.1, read on the forward strand.
ACTCACTCATCGACCCATCCGACTCACATCCGACTCCAGCTGACCCGGTGTTGACTCAGCGATTTGACCCCGAGTTGGACCTTGACCCGTTCTGACCCGTTGACCGGTGGCCGGTTTGACTTTTCCGGGCACCCGAGACATTTCCGGCGACTTTTCCGGCGGGATTCCGGCCATAATCCCAGTTTTCCGGCGAGCGTTTTTGGGACAAAATTTCTACACGGGTTTCTCTCCATGGTGGGCCGGGTGAACTTCTATCTAATGGACTTTGAAGACAAAACCTAGTTTTGGAAAGAGTGGAGCTATATAAAGAGAAGACTTTTATTATCTATGGGATATCTTTGATCTATCTAGACCACGTTTTATTCTTTTTCCTCTACTTGTTTTCTAGGGTTTAGAACATGAAGTCTTTTCTCTTTCTTCTTGTGATGAACTCCATGAATATGAGTACCTAAGTTTATTATTGGTTATGGAATAGTTGGATTTCACAAAGCATGATTCTTTGATTCAATATATTAGTTTTGTCTCATATTTATCGTTTTGCAATTCTCTCGAAAATATTGTTTTATGATTGATTGATTGTTTTGTCAAGTTGCAAATTGGTAGAACCTCTAATCACATCTATTGCTAGTTTAGGGTTTATTATACGCAAAAGTGATATTCCTTGGATACAAGTAGCATAATATGATTATAGTTTGTAGTGATATATTCTTATGATCATATGTGAATCGTAACCTTTGTTAAATTGAATTAGTGCGCTTTCCACGTTCAATTGCTTTGATTGGCCTGATTTCATAGAACTTAACGCATCTAGGGAATTAAACTTGATTAGTGCTTTTACACGTTAGGTTGTTCCTTTAGGTAGAATTCATATTCGCATCTTTTAATGTGTTTGTTGATGACATGAGGAGGTTTTGCGGGATATTCTTGCGATCAAGGTATTCTAGGGTCTTTGATAAAAGTTGAGATTAAAAATCAATTCTAGTTATTGTGAAAAGCATGTTAGTGAATGAAAACGAAATCCTTAACCAATATCTCTTCTATCTTATTTGTTTGCTTATTTGTTTCTTTGCTTTTATTTGTTTTATTTAGTTTATTATAATCACAAAACTACCGGTGTTATTTATAGGGAACCATAACAATTTGACAACCTAGACCTCTCTGTGGGATCGATCCTTTCTTGCCCTTGCTATATTTATATTTTGAGTAGTAAGAAAGTGTAATTTATTTTTGACGCTTACGACAGCGATCACTGGCCGCCTTTATATTTTCATGCAATGGTCCATTGACCTTGCCTTATCATTTTTGTGTGGTCTTCCAAGTTAGACCTCCCTAATTAGAGGTCTTCCCCTGCCACCTTTTATCGCGACAAAATCGCAGGACGTCTTTGCACTTGCATGTAAAGACCCATTGATCTTGCCTTATCATTTTCCAAGTATTTTTGCCTCTGCAGATGTTTTAGTTGCGACAATATGACAGGCCTAGATATCCTTGCGAACATAAAGCCCCATGACATTGCCGTCTTGCGACGAAATCGCGGGACGTCCGTACACTTTCGTGTAAAGACCCATTGATCTCGCCTTAACCTCGCGTTAGTATTATTGCCTCTGAGGATCATTGCACAAATATGACAAGCCTAAATTCTCTTGAAAACACGGCCTTATGACATTTGCGTCGTTGGACACTCCCCCTAATGGAGAGCGTCGCCCTTATCATCTCCCCGGTTGCCCCTTCAAGGAGGCGAAACATCGCCATACAAGACTAGCTCCTCCCATCCGGTCTTAACAACAACTGTTGTTTTCGTAGCCTCTTGTCCCTTATACCTATAGGGTTTATGGTTATGAGACTGCACCCTAAGTGGAGTTTTCTTGGGCGAGTGCAACATATGCCAAGACTTGCCAAGAATGGCCGGGGTAGGTTCATCCATCCCGGGCACTCTGGCTCAACCGTGTACCTCGGCGCCTTGAGCATACACCGACTCTTGGAAGAGACCCTCGGTCGCCCAACCCGGTATAACCTTATATATATAGTTGGGAATCCAGGTACCTCTTAGGATAGGCTTTCATGGGCCCCAAATGTTCATGACTCGAGCTTCGGGGAGCGGTGTAACCTTCCCCGAGCCATGTCGAGAGATACCCCCTTATATGACGCACTTTAGGTCTTACATTTGCCTCTTCACGAAATGTTATTCGCGAACTAAGTGTACGCCATAAAGGTTCGTCCCATTCTTTTACTCATTCATCTTTGTTAAATCATTCAATCATTCATGTTTCATTATTTGTTGATATTTGATATTTGTTTACGAAGTATTCGCATAATTCCGTTTCATTTGTTGTATTTCATTTTTTCTTTCTTAACCGAACTCTCATATACTCTTGACTGCGAGATTCTCGCACGTCATTACTTCAATCGCTACTTTTTCTCTGCTTTTGTTGATTATTCACTTCTTATGCCTTTTGTTCCTCATATCCTTCGCTTCTTTATTATCATAATATTCGCCTGTCTCTAGGCATTCACCTCGCGAGGTATGTTCAGTCCCCACTTCTATAGCATCTACCATCAGTTTTTCCTTTCTCTGCTCATCTCTCACATGTTGCTTCCAACCCTTTCTTTTGGCATTTCTTTCTTCGCAGCTTTCTACATCGACCTCATGACATTGTTGCGACTCCTTCCAATCTCCCTGTATAATACCAATGCCATTTGGATGTGGAAATTTTATACATTGGTGGTATGTTGATGCGACCCCCAAGATTTCATGAAGCCATGGCCTCCCAATCGGCGCATTATACGGAGATTCCACGTCAACCACACGAGAATAAAACATCGAGTTGATAATCCTTGTAGATGTATTCTCATGTGAACCTCTCCCTTTGGCTTGTTTGCAGTGCCATTAAAGCCATATATTTTGTATGTCGAGGGATCAAATCCTCATCCTTTCCTCCCATCGTCTTGTAAGTATGGTAAAAAAAGAATATTCACCGAACTTAGAGGTATCGATTAGGATTCGGTTGATCGCCCAGCAATCTTCGGCTTCATCATCTTCTTCATCAACTGGTTTTGGGTTAATCTCTAGTTTCACAACCAACGGGCTATCATGTGTTTCTCTTCCTTTTGGCACTTCATCTGCAGAGAAAGAGATAGTCTTGACCGCCACTTTTCTAACTCTGCGTCGTTCTCGCTTGGACTCATTATTTCTTTATCATTAGCATCTCTCGCAAAGACTCTACGAGCACGTTATCATGAAAATCTTCGATTGTGCGATATGAGTGGACGATAGAATTGCAATTCAAATTTTTAGCTTTTGTTCCGCTTCTATCACAAACGTTTCCTTTCCTTTCGCCGACGACCGTTGTTATGTGCATCTCGGTGGTGGTGGTAACGTCGACCTTTTTCTTCATCTTTTAGAAAGTGATTGACTTTCCCTGATCAATCATTCTAAGAATGATTCTCTTTAGGTTTCTGCAATCATTTGTTTTATGTCCGTGAAAGCGGTGATAAGAGCAAAACTCATGGCTTCTCTCTCCCGATGACGTTCCATCCCACGTTCCAAGGTGTCGGTACATCTTCCATCACAAGTATAGCTTCCCAAATCTTTTCCACACTAGCATTCGGTGGTGGCATCTTAATCTCCTCCCATATTATTCTGCGACTTCTCTCGCCTCCGTGATTATTAATGTCTTCGCCCACCGTAGGTTTCTTGCATATGATCTAGCCTCACGAATCTTGTTATTGCCACGGTTGTAGTAGTTTCTTTCTTGTTCAAACTCTTCTTGGTCGCGACTTCCCATAGCTACTATCTTTGCCCATCCTTGACCTTCCTTTCTTCTTGTCCTTGCGACATGCTCGCCTTTGCATTTATGAATTTAGGTAACAAGCTTGCGTTCGCAGCGTTCGAGCTTGTGTTCGCGATTGGATAAGATTCCATTTCATTCTCGTCTTTCTTCCAAGGCAATATATTCTTCTGTAGTTCATGATTCGCCATCGTGATTGTATTTTTGATTCTAAAAATTTGAATGTATAGCAAATTAGTCGCGAAGAGAGCATTTATAAATGAGAGAATAAGATATCTTTCCTCAACTCGTCCCTGCCATTTCGCTACACATGGTTCTCCATCTTATTGTCAATTGCCTTAAGCTCTCTCCAACTCTTTGTTTCAACCAGAATACGTCTTCAATTCTGGTCGCGTGAAGTTGTTGCTTATATACGCTCCCAAAAATGTAGCTTGCAAATGGTTAAACGACGCGATCGTGTTTACAGGTAAACCTTCAAACCATTTTAACGCTTCTCCCGTTAAGCTTGACGCGAAGTACTTGCACAATATAGCATCATGACTCTCCCCTGCAACATACACCTCATATAAGCTTTAATGTCTTTTTGTATCGCACGAGTTGTTCCATCAAAGATGTTGGTTAACGCAGTAGATTGCATTTAGGAGGTACTCCTCCCATCTGTACTTCTAGCGTGAAAGGATTCTTCTTGGCTCTGCGATGGCTTCGTCCAATTGTCTCCTTCCTCCTTCTCTTCTATTATTCAGTAATCCTCTCATTTCAGCCAGTTCTCTTAAGGATTTGTTCACTTGCCTTAGAATTTGGTTCTACTGGTCTTTTTAGTTCTACCTCTCTCCTTCTACGCTCGTGCCTACTTTGACCTTCTTGCTCGTCATTTTCTTCTCTCCTTTCCCTGACGTTCTTCTTCGTTTCTTTCTTCAATTCGCACGCCATTATATCGGTTGTTCTCTCTTCTTGGCTGTCTCTCGGCTCTCCTCTCGCACCCTCTCATATTCTTCATTAATATTTCTATTGATACGATTTTGTTCCCTCCTTCTTTCCGGTTGTCGTGGTTATTCTGCCGGATTGCCTCTTCCATCTCTTGATTTTCTATACGCTCTTACCCTTTCTCTCTCGCTTGAGCTAGCCGTGCTTGTTCAATGTAGTGCCTCTCAATGTCATCCTCAATCTCTCTGTTTCTTCTCAATGCTTCTCTCCGTGCAAGATTACTCTCCTTGGTAATTTGGGTCATTCGGCCCTTGGAGTTGCATGTTTCCTTGGTTTTCCTATTCCGCTCATCTTGAAGATTTTGGGTGAGGAATATAACGATCTTCCATTTCCCCTCTTCTCTCGCCATGCTCTGTGCTTGGATTTTGTGTTTCTTCCTCGGTACTTTCTGTTGGTAAAACTCCCCTTCTTTCTTCCCTAATCGATCTTGAACTTGATCTCGCACTACTTATTGATCTTCTATTTTGCAATCTCATATTTTCCATCCTCAACTCATGATTCTTGTCTTGTCAAGTTTGCTCGTTCCTCCGCCTCTAGTCGCCTCTCTTCATGTATTGTTTGTCTCAATCTTTCTAACGCCACGATTTCTTCATTTCTGGATTCATTTCTCCATTCATTCCTTGCTCTCCTCCTCCTTGTCCATTGTTCACCGCAATGCTGCTCCTCTTCCCTCTCGTCTTCAGAATCAGACCTCCAAGTGTGTACACTTACTCTATCATAATCCACAGCTGCGTTTGCTCTTTGGGAGATCGGTGGCGATTTTGATTTTCTTCATCATTTCTCATGTTCATCCTTGATGATTCTCCATTTCATTCCTCCTTTCTCCACCAAGTCTCCCACTTCTTCTCACGATTGTTGGTTGCCCTTGTGCGTTTCTTCTTCTAGCCATTTTTCTTTTTCAATGAATTCTTGAGAATCACTTCAAATCTTTTCTACGATAATCCAAATTCTTTCTAATCTCTCTGTCAATCTTTGCTCGTCCACTGTTTCTAGCGCATATGTAGTTAGGAAATCCCACAATACACCCCTCACTTAATTCTACTTGATTAACACATTGAAAGATGGATGATTAAGAATGTTTATTGATTGATTTCATGAAATGTCCACAGGAAGAATAGGATTACACTTAGAAATTAAAACACTCTTAAACTTTTTCTCTCTCCTAATAACTTGCTCAACAATTCTTCAAAAGATCTCCCCCACAATGAGACTTACTCAACCCTTTATATAAGGTATTACATAATGGATGACAGACTAAGGTTTGTCCTTTATTTTCGGGAATAACTGCGAAGTGTCGCAAGTGCACAAATCTTCATTCTCGCGACACTTCTTAACCTTCATGGGTTTCATGTCCTCTAATTGTTTTGTTTGTCGTTATTCATCGCGTCGTTTATTTTAGCTCCCGCGACTCCCTCGCGACACCGTCGTTTATTAATCCCGCAAACCTTGTACGTTGTGATATTATGATCCTACAGCAGGAGAAGGAGATGGTGGTGATGATGAAACTCTGCGGTCGGTATGGGAGGAGAGGAAGAAGGATGGGTTTTGCGAGTCGTGGGAAAGAGAAAAGAGAAGAAAGAGAAGATAGAAGAAGAAATGAGTTTTCTCGATAGGGTATAGGGGTGTAGGGAACTTCGTTGTGAGGCAGAGGCCTGAAGGTTTGATGAGAACGTAGGAGCGGCGTTGGATTTTCTTTGGGGACGATCCGAATTGGTGAGGGAGACTTAGAGTGATCTGGTGTTGCACGGGAGCAGCAAACTTCGATGCGAGTGGAGGCAGCGACCGTTGGATGTAGAAGATAGAAATCTCGACGGCTTGGAGTGGACGGGCTCGAATCCGGGTCGCGGGTCGGGTCTAGCTCAAGCCCATGTCTTGAGATGAGTTCTACTTGTTGGGTTGCAACTGTTTCGTGTATGGCTTTGGCTTTCTGCTCCATGGATGCTCGACTCCAATTCTTCGCTCTTTTGGCTCCTCGGTTTCTCCGAACTTTATTTATTACCTAAAAACACAAAATTAATTAATACAAATATTTATTCTTGAAAACAAAGAAAATACGGAACTGGGATAATATCTCGATTTCTAAGCGCAAGAGATGAGTAAAATGCCAATAAAAAGGTGTATAAATATGCACTATTTGGCACTCATCAAATACCCCCAAACCTGAATTTTACTTGTCCTCAAGTGAAACAGAAATGAAGAAATCCTAACTATACCCTGTCGCATGTCTCTCGAATGCATTTAGCGTATGCACTAAGCCTTTAAACCCCTAGGTGTCCCTAGTGGACGAGTTGTAGTCTCGTGAGGGTTTACAAGAGGTGTACCCACAAAACCTTCTCCAACTTCAGAGTGTAAAAGAGTCTCAAGCATCATAGGAGCTATGAGGACATAGATTTTCTGCGTGCTAGTAACAAGAAGTTAGAACTACCAAAGAACGCATTCTCATCCTTAAGTGCTGAGCGAGAAGTAACCATACCATATGAAAGAATTCGGATTCGATTGTGATCATAAGTCTCAACTTCTGCCTCACTATTAGGGTTTTATGATAATTGCACTCAAAAAGATCGCTTTTTAGTCTCTCATGTGTGCGAGCGGGAATAAAGAGAGAAATCGCACACGTTGTAGGTAAGAAGGATAACCTTCCGAAATAAATTGGAGACTCCACAAAAGTGTGGACAAAAAGAATCTTTTTCTGATGATCTCTAAGGAAGGAAATCAACCATTAGCAAGGGTGGGAGTACTCACTTACCTTCTCACCCGATCGGCAATTAATATCACTCTCTCATAGAAACCATAGAAATGTCTTCACTCTTCGGTCTTTGGTCTTCACTGTTGATGACGAACTTCTGAACTTTGGTCTTCACTCTTCATTAATTCTCATCCTATTTTCTTTTCTTTTCTTTGTTGCTTGTAACCTTGGACTATCTCAACATTTCTTTCAATATTCTGATGATGCTCCGTTTGCTGACGATGATGTGTTTCTATGGGTTACGCTAATTGAGAGAGAGAGTGATGCTAATTTGCAAATCGATATTTAGAAGGAGTTTTCTTCTTTAAACGTCACCCTCATGATTGACAAAAACTAGCACTCAAGAGATCAAAAGTAGTCTGAAATTGGTGCGAAGTTGGGTAGCTCACCATTCTACCCGGAATTGATGTACGGTGACACACACTCTAATGACTTTTCTAGAAAGTTGCAAAAATTGAAGGTTGGTGCCTCACTTGATGTAAAATGGGTAGTCTCCACTATGGGTGATCACAATTCTACTACCGAATATCTAACAGCACCTAATTCGCTCTCCGGCATGGTTAAATCCAACTTTAACGCTCTAATCAACTAAGAAACCCGATTGTGTTCTCCGGTACTTCCAATTTCTGTTATTTCGGTCAGATTCTCTATGTAAACATAGCTAGAAGCATGCTAGTGACTCTAAAATCTCTAAAAGTTGGAGGTTTTTACAAAAAGAGTTTTTTTTTTGGAAATAAAAGATTAAAAAGACTAAAAACTCTATATGCAAATGCACCCCCAAACCTAAATCAAACATTGTCCTCAATGTGTCGACAGATAGGAAAAATTTAAACAGTCACATACCAAGAGAACTATCTTTGAGTAGAGAAAAGGGAAGAGATTACTGGATGTCGGCGAAAGCAAGGTTGGAGCTTCATTAGTCAAGGCTAGAATCCAACATTCTCGGCGGAGATCATATCGGATTAGCACAATATATGTACAAGAAAACTCAACCGTTTCAAGAAAAGAAAATTTTAACAAGTCCTCTTTGGATTATATACAATGAGAATTCACCATACACTAACAACCTAAAGAGTTGAGGATCAACCCAATAGAAAATATGTACAAACATCACCAGCCGTACACAAATATAACATGAAAGTGCAAGTAAGACTTCATATGTGACTGATTTTCCCCCAAACCTAAACTTGTCAACAGATGTGTTTTTGAGAACAAAATCTTGCAAAATTAAAGGTACATCATGCACAAGGTCTAACTCAAAGTGAGTTTTGCTAAGAACAGGCAGACATACACATTCCAACTGTGGTTCCCTAAAGGTGTCATACTTTGATGCAAAGTAGTCCAAGAGGACTTGGGAAGCACAAAGCTCTAGGCCTAAGTTAGGCATTTTTAGAAAAGTTGGTTTTGCAATTTTGTGACAAACTACACCTAGGTTTGGTGGAGGAGTTTCAATTTGTGACTTAGGAGAGAGATTAGGTGCATCTAAGTTGTTTTCATGTATAGAATCGTTTGCACCATCACACACTTTCCTAAAGTCAGAAGAGGGTAAATCATGTTCACCTGCATAGAACAATTCATCAATCTCCATGTCATAATCATCATCACTCTCATGCACAACATAACCGGGAGAGATATCATGTTTGTAACCTAGGCATGGAATCGGGCACATGCATTGAATCATCTGTGTCAACAGACAATTCAGCTATTCCTAGGTCACAAACAAGTGGTAAAGCATGCTCACATTCACTGAAGAATTTCACAAACCCAAGCTCAGAATTAACATCACATATATGAATGTTAGAAGACGTATCATTCGTAGGGTTCACAGAAGAGACGCTTAACGTCTCTGAACCCAAAGATTCCATCATATTATCTGCATACACATGCTCTTCTAACATATCATATTCATCATCATCATCATCACAAAAATCCATTTCCCTATTAGCATTTCTAGTGTACTCATTTACCTCTAGATTAGGTTCATATTCAGTGTTAGTTACATGAGTAGGATTAGAAACACTATTTTCAAGATTTACTTTATTAGGGACAATAATCATCCTATCATGAACTGCCTTCCATTCTTCCTTTTCTAAATGAATAAGGTTCATCTTTAAGAACATGTGACATTGTTCAATGGAGGGAGAGTCTTCAATAGTGGGTATGCATGTTTCATATGAATAATCATTAAATGGTTGTGCACATGGTTCACTAGAGAAGGGATGATCATGCATGTTGCTATATGGATGGTCATGTATTGCATTCAGTTCAAGCCTAGCATTTTGCTCCATGAGCGTTTCCATTATTGATTGCAAACTAGGAGTTGGGTGAGTATAACATTGTTCAACTTCCCATGATGATGGATGATTCATGTGTGCATGGTCATAGTCACTTCTAGACAATTCGTACATTTGATTATCATGGCTTTCCCTAGACTGCCTAAACTCATGTAAAATGTAGCAGTTCTCAGCAGGGTGGTCTAAGCTACCACATAAGGTACAAGTATACATTGCATAGTGCCTAGGGGATTAGATTTGACAGATTGCTCATGTAATTGCCTTTAAAGCGAAACTTGAGCTTCTAATTGATCTAGAAGTGATGACTTGGTATGAGGAAAGTGTTCATTTTCAACTTTGTGGTGGATGATGCATGTGCTCATAATGATTAGGGTATGTGAGGTCAGGGCCTTGAGAAGGCTCATAAAATTCCCTAAAATCACTATGGTATGTGGGGAGTTCATATTGTGAAGCATGCCCGTAAGCAAGCTCTCTAATGGATTTGTTTGTATCCCCGATTCTGGACCAAAATCCGACATGATTTAACAACTCAAATTGAACTCAAAGCCCAGTTGTAGTGGGCTCAGTTTGGTTTATTGGGTTTCATTTGGTTTAAATGGGCTTTGGTTTGTTGAATTTGGTTTGGTTTTGTTTTTGGGCTTCTATTTGGTTTATTGGAGAGCCAGGTATGTGAATGACTTTGGATTGTGTGGGCTCAATTTGGTTTATGTGGGCTTAATTTGTTGCAGAGAACAAGTGGGCTTGTTTTGGTTTTGTGGGCTGAAGGTTGTTTGCACTTTGGATGTGTAAAGCCCAGATGATATTTAAACAGCCCAGCAGATCTGCTGATGTGGGCTTAACTGTCAAAGGTTTGCTTGACCAATTTGTGTGGGTTTAGGTTGCCAATTTAGCAGCCCGAAGCTCCAGTGATGTGTTATCAACTGAAAGATCGGCTTATGCGAGAGGTTGCGAGATTTATAGCTCTACTGTGTGGGTCTCGGCTTGTGCACTGATTAGCACGGCTTGTCGCGCAGTTGTGTGGAGAGACACGCCCAGTTGTTGGCTTCAGTTGGTATGCAGGTCAGGCTATACACAGGTTGGTAGCTCAAGCAAAGTAAGATGCACAGGCAGTTATAGTCACAGCACAGCACAAGTAATGTGCTGGTTGGCAGCCCAAGCACAGCTTGTCTAGTTTCACAGCATAATTCTAAGTGCAACTCACAGCACAGGTTAACAGGGCAGCTCAACTGCAGATTTACAACTTCACAGATGCAACAGGGTTGACAGGAAATGCACACAGGAAATGTAATATGCAGGTAATGCTCAGGGTATGCAACTCAAGGTGACTAGCTTGGCAAGTGATCAAATGACAGGAAATGCACACAGGTTTATGCTCAGGCCACACAAAGTTCAGTTGACATCACAGGGGAGCTTGATGTTGCTTTTGCAGAGTACACAGCATAGCTCAATGCAATGTGTGCACAGCACAGGGGAAACTTATGCTCAGACTAGGTTATATGCACACAGCTCATGCAAAGGTGTTGGTAGGTGCACAGTCTAGGCAAACAGAACAGCACAGAGCAAGGAAAAGCAACAATTCAGGGTGATGTGCACAGGGCTTTGCATAATTTGTGGCATCAACTCACTCAGTTGATGTCACAATCTGAGTTGAGGTCAATTGTCTCAGTTGACTTCAACTCAGAATATATATATATATATATTTTTTTTTTCCACAAGCTAAGTCACACAAGTACAAGCTTCACACAAATTTGGTTAACCTCAGTTCAGAGCATGCACACAGGTGCGGGGCAGAGTAAGTAATTTCATGCAATAAAAGTGACTCAGCAAGGGATTATGGTATGCTCAAGGTATGCTCAGGTTTATGCTCAGATTTTGCTCAAACTCACAGCTTCAGGGGCTGGAGTTAGTACAGAGCAGTGTGTATCATGCTATCATTCATTCAATCATACATGCTATCATTCATTCAATCATTCAAGGTCTGAGCATGCTTATCAATCAATGAGTAGAAATGTGGTTAACAGAGAAGGAAATGCTAAGTGCACGAGCAACTTAGCTTAACGAGGTTACGTGGTGTCAACTTACTCGGTTGACCTCCACCAAGTTCCGCTAACCTGTTTAGGCTGCTTTGTTAACAATTTCTCTTCCTTGCCTCAGCTTTCCCAGCAACTTTGCAGGTACCTGTGTGCTCAAGAGAAGAGTTTAGTTCCCACAATATGCAACTTAAGGCAAAGAGAATGAAGCGAAGACAAAGAAGTGATGCGGCTAAGTTATTGATGACTCAAGCCACGAGAGAGAAATATGCACAATGCAAAGATGTTATGCAAGCCAAGAAGCACTAAGAGCATGCAGATATGCAGATATGCACTCAACTAAGATATAATTAACAATGAGTAATGCAATATGCAGATAAAGAAAACAAAAGTGCAATGATATAATATGCAATGCAATGTAGAAAAAGAAACTAACAGTTAAGTACAGAGTTATGATGACTACAAGTTACACTACAATGCAGTGACAAGATGCAGGTGATTAAGAGCAACAATTTAAGCTAAGTTAAGCTAAGAAACAGGGAAACACAAAGTTAAGCTAAGTTACACTAGAACAGGACTAATAGCAATAATACAAAGCAACTATGTACAGGGGTGAGGTGAAATTCAGTAAAGCAAGAACAAAAATCACACAGGGCACACGCCAAGTCCCCGGCAGCGGCGCCAAAAACTTGGTAGGCGTTTGAATGTGTATGTTTTTATGCCTACGTGTAATAACCGCAAGTGCACGGCGTCTATCGGAGACGCGGCAAGTACGGGTCGAACCACAGAGACTTGTGGTGCTATGTGTGATCTAAGGCTTGGCTTAAACTGAATTTCTATCAAGGAAGTGTAACACAATGGGTTTTGTTGCCGATACGGCTGAGTTATAGTGAAGTGACTCTAAACTAAGGTATAAAACAGTGACAAAGGGGATGCTAGGGTCTTCAATTCACCTCTAACTCCTATTGTAAGTTCAACTCAGTTGAGCTTTCTTGTCCTGTGACTGATAAGGGCAGGGTGTCAATTCCACCACCTATCTAAGGGGTTTCTCCATATAAAGCTTCAAATGACAGCTAAAGTACTAACCCAGTATTAGTTGTCTAATTAAGCACAACTAATCAAAGGAATTAGTAATTGTGCCTAAGGAATGAGTTGTAGCAATCTCAAAACAGGTTGTGACCTAACTACAATGGATACAAGGCATCCATTGTGAGAGAAAAGCTTTGGATGCTAAATTTGAAGACATGTTTATAATTTAAGCTTGCAAGAACAACTTAACACAGCTTAATCATCACAATCGGGAAATTAGGGTTTCATTGAAACCCTAGCAACTAAATTAGAACATCATAAAACAACAATTAACACAAAAATAACTCTACAGTGGTGCTCACAGCTAGCCCAGGCATACCCTAACACACAATTTCTTCCTCTATTTATACATGCAAAGGAAAATTACCAAACCTTAATTCTTATCATAATAGAGAAATTGAATGCAAACCTAATCGCCCATACTCTCGATTAATGCTCTCCTCTTGTCACTTCGTCTTTGGTAGCCTTCCTTGTGTCGTCGATTTGATGTATGAGAAACCCTAGCCCCAATTATCTCTAATTTAGCTTCTAGGGTTATGATAGAAGCTAAAAGAGAGATAACTAGACCTAGAGAGGGTGCGGATGTGGTTGATAGAGATAGTGGTGATGGCGACAGGAGAGGTGGTGAGGTGGTGGTTTGTCAGGGAGAGGGAGGAGATGGAGAAGAGCAGAGTTCTGCTCTGTCGGGTGGAGAGGAGAAGAGAAGAAAGAGAAAGCGAAGAAGAAAATAGGTTTGCTCGATTAGGGTATAGGGCTTGGTGGTTTTGTTGTGGAGCGAGGATATCAAAAATTGATGCGCCAGCTGAAGCGACCGTAGGATGCGGCTGGGAGAGATCTGGACAGCTGAGGAGGAATTGGGTTATTTTGGTGTTGCACGGGAGCAGCGAACTTCGATGCGCGTGGAGGCAGCGACCGTTGGATGTAGCTGAGGGAGATCTCAACGGCTCAGAAATGATGGGCTTGGATCCGGGTCGTGGGTCGGAGATGGATAGCTCGAGCCCATGTATGTAGATGAGTTGCTACTTGTTGGGTTGCAACCATTGCGCTTGCGCGGCTTCGGCCGCTCCATAGACACTTGCCTCCGATTCTTCGCTCTTTTGGCTCCTCAATTTCTCCGAGCTTTATTTATTACCTAAAAACACAAAATTAATTAATACAAATATTTATTCTTGAAAACAAAGAAAATACAGAATCTGGGATAATATCTGATTTCTAAGCGCAAAAGATGAGTAAAATGCCAATAAAAAGGTGTATAAATATGCACTATTTGGCACTCATCAAGAGCCACCATGGTCAATACATCTCGTGGAGTCGTCACTTCTACCATCAGCACCAGCGTATCAGGAAATATTCCAGTAAATGTAACGCCTCCCATCACTGAGAGCCGGAGCAGCATTTGCAAACCCCGGCATCTCCTCAAGTGTAACACCTCCGGTAGTTACCAGAGCAACAACTTTCACTCCTTCATCAGGACGAGGAGCCGGAGGCACAAGAGGAGGGACACCGTCTATCACCATTGCAGACTTGATGGAGAAACAGGAAGTTCTTGCTAAAACTCAAACGGATATGGCCGCAACTCAGAAAGAGGTACTCACTTTCCTTAAAACTTTGACCGAACGATTGCCGCAAGATTCACGACAACCCTTGGAGTCGGCAAGAGATGCATTCAATACACCGGAGCGAGCGTTTCCACTCGGACCCACATGAATGAAGAAACTCGTGTTGCTCCTGAGCGCCAAAGGGAGAGGGACCAGCCTTCCAACTTCATTACACGTGAGGATCTGGAACGACTTCTCCAAAATCGAGGAAAAGGGGACCGAACGGATGTACACCAACATCAGCCACCGTACCCTCAAGATGTACAACGAATTCCTCTTCCAAGAGGTTACACCTCTCCCCAGTTCTCCCTCTACGACGGTACTGGTAATGCTCGTGAACACGTCTCTCGATTCTAGGAATCCTTGGGGGAACATGAATACAATCATGTTCTGCGCCTGAAAGAATTCTCGAAATCACTTACGGGGAGGGCGTACACCTGGTACAACAACATCGCGCCTAACAAAGATATCCAATTGGAGCGAGATGGTCGGTGCTTTCTACGAAAGTATTTCTTCGTGTCTGAACAAATTACCTTTTCAGATCTAGGAAGAATTCTTCAGCGGAACAACGAGCATCCTAACGACTTCGTCAAAAGGTTCAGAACCCAAGCGCTGGATTGTCACGACCCGAATGTCACCGAACGACAATTGGTGGAGTTGTGCATTAACGGGATGATACCCATATACCGCGCTCTGTTAGAGAATCTGGGCTTTCAAACGTTCTCTGAACTCCATGAAGCTGCCAAACGTTCAACAACAACTGCACCAACGTTGCTAGAAAGAACCAGAGTTATTCGAAGTGAAGATTCACGTGAAAGTCGAGGGAGCAGGCGCCTCACGAACAAGCAATACAACACTGGTCCTTCTGTGAGTGTAGTGGGTGGAGGAGAAAAAAGGAAATCCCCAGTGACGGAACAACAAACCAAGCGGACATCCCCGTCACACAAGACTTCGTCTCGGAAAGGAGCGGACAAAGCTCCCGCACAAGACACCGAAGATACGGAGTTTTCCTTTCCCCATGAATGAAGTGATAGAACTCTTGGAAGCATGGATCCAAGACGATGCCGTCAAGCTGCCTCCTATCAGGCGTCCTCCAACTGAGAAAGACATGGCAGATCCCAAATACTGTTGCTACCACAGATTCGTACATCATCCAACCAAAGATTGTAACAGGTTGAAATAAATATTCAGGGAAAAGATAGAGACAGGGGAACTCCATCTTGGAAACGAAGGTGTTCGCAGAGACCCTCTCCCTATCAGGAACTGCATGATTTCCGGGGATTCCGTTCGCAAGACTGTACAATCTATGATGGAGCACTTGTGTGAAATCCTGTACTTCTCCAAAGGGCAGCGTCAAGACATATTTACTGCCCTCAACCACGTTGTGTCAGGCAGGCGTTTATATCCGTAAGCGATCCAGAACCCCAGTCTTTCCGAAGGACGGGCAAGGAAGACGGGACTCCTAACTGTCACTCGTTTGAGAGACATTGAGTTCGATAGCGCGTTGATTGATATGGATTCCGAATTTAACATCATTACTGTCAAGACCTTGAGAGCGGAAAAGATTTCAAAGCAAGAAGCTACTTGTCACCCAACTGTGATTAAATATTCAGAAGGAAAACTCATAGATGCATATGGATATATCGATCTCGAAGTCAAATTGGGGGACGCCTCGATACAAGCAAAGTTCTACATAGTCAAAGATCATCCCAACTACGACATGATCCTAGGACGCTCTTGGATGCATGGCAACAAAGCCATACTAGAAGTCTGTCCTCTACCGGTTTCGATACCTGAAAGAATCTCCAACATGCCTTCTGGACCTCCTGATGACTGTCTATTGCCGCACCAGTAGCTTGCCAATGCGACACAACTTCCCGGAGAGAGCCTGTCAACACACACTGAAAGGTTCCGATCTCAAGTAAGTCTCGTCACGCAACCCTCTTTACAACCTGCCGCCCCTCATTCTGACAAGTCCTGGGGACTGGATCCAACCAACAAACCAACCCTGGCTAGGATATGTGAATGGGAAGCCGGTCCTTTCAAACGTTTTATCAAGAGCGTAGAGGCTGTCTTGGTCAAAGACGATAAGGCCAAGGTCCAAGTATCTGCACGCCCAAAACCATTTGGAATTGGAGACCTGGTGACGAAGACGACTACATTCAAGGTTGGGAGCATGACGGTGAAAATGATCACTCCACCCGACTCACCCACCGAAAGAGAAGAGGAACCGTGCACTGTAGCGAGATGTTATCCTAGGCGGATACCGCAAGCTCATCAACGCGATAAACTAGAAGGCATAACAATTCACTCACAATGGCTCAAACCCTACCGAACTTAAGATTTGTGCTACCACTTTCAGCGTCCTCCACCCTTTAAAACGCTCGTGCTACTTTTTCCAAGCGTGTTTCCTTTTACAATTTCATGTCATACTTGTAATTCCCCATAAAATGATTGCAATACTTGCATTCATAGTTAGGACTTTCAATTTTCAATTTTCAATTTTCAATTTAATTGAAGCATTATTTCCACCTGAGAACCTCTCTACCCCTAAAAACAAAAAGTCCTGAGTCACCTAAATCAACCCATTAGAGCAAGGAAGGAAACCTTAGGCAAACATCTCATGAGAAGAAGAAAACGAACGTGTGCACAAAAGGAAAATGATTTGAGCCATCTCGCCCCAAGAAGGACAGGAAGATCTTGCATCGGGAACACAGTCCGTGGATATTTCATTATGGCATTATTTCTTTTATCACAAAGAGTTATGTGTAAAGGCGCACCCTTGCGCCTGAGAAGGATCAGTTGCAGTCTTGACAAAGGGTTATAAAAAAAAAAACCTTTATTCAAAAAATCAAATGGAAGAAAACCTTGGACTCGGCTGCCACTGAGTACAAGGAAGATGTTCAAATGTACGGAATCTACATGGAAAGCGGAAAAAGAAGAAAAGAGGTTTAGTCGTCAAGAGGATCGACATCGCTTCGCACCACCGGAGGCTCGCGCGAGCGCCATCACCCGTTGATGCTCCTCCCTTCGAATCTACCTCAACTTCGCATCGGACATCTCCGCAAAGAAGACACTCCATCCCAACATCATCAGCGGGAGCATTAAAGAGCGCATCAACATTAGGAGTCGTACCAATTGCTTTTAGATGTTCAGGTTCCTTTGTGTCGGAGTCAAGAATTATCACGCCGTCCTGGATTGGGTAATCACAATTATCTTCATTCAGAGGATGTTTATGCTCAACCCTCCGCCTCTTCAACCACGCTGCATATCTCTCTGCCCTTGCGCTTACCGTGATTTTGCAACGCTTCCTCGCGCCTCCACCGCTCCTCCATGTCAATCGCAGGTGAAAGCGCACGAGATGCGTCCCCGGCAATACGCAGTGCGGGATAGACATCCCCCGTATAGCACGACCGACTTCACGAAGTGGAAGATCAATCTTAGCCATTACTTCTTCATGCGCATGGGTTTCGGGCTTGTCAACTTCGAAGCTTCTTTCTGGAGAAGTGACAGAATGATCGTCCACCGCTTTCATGATAAACTGCAAAGGAGAAGAGGTTATGAACAAAAAAAAAAAAAAAAAATCATCAATTAATCAATTGATCAGTTAATCAGGAGATTAGATAAGTGCGGAGCAGTACCTGAGATATAGAATAAATGAGTTTGTGTGAGATGATTCTTTATAATCTCGCAAGTCGAAAGAATCCCAGGAGAAAAGAAATCTTTACTTACCACCTATAAAGGCTACCAATTCGGGATAACAATCAACGATGCTTATCAGATACATCTGAGGAAAGCTGTGTGTGATGAAAGGGAGTACACCTGACCCAAGGAAGGGACCAAGCTCGGATATACAAAAGGAATCAAAGCGACTCACCGGATCAAGTCCTACTTCCTTCACAACTTCGATCGGGACCAACCGGTTCCGTGGCAACGCTTTGACGATGTCGGCCTATCCAGTAAATATACATTCACCTTAGCTTGGTCATTTCAATGTATAAAATTTGTCACCATCTCATGCCTACCCCACAATAGTGTAACCATTATGTGCTAGGCGGGGGGACTTAATGTTGATGGTGGATTTTCATTTAAGGTTAAAATTGTAAAAACCGAGAAGATTATGCGGTGACATCTTGTAAAAGATAAGGCCATCAATAAGTGTTGGATACTCCATCACTTAATTCACCTAGAATGGAGCATGTGGCAACAATCCCATTCTATGAATACACGAAATTCATCCAGGTTGGAGCATGTAGCAACAATCCCATATACCCTGTGAATTTCTAGCATTATTAATTAATGCGCAATCAGCCTTTGTATTTCCTGTACTCATTATCAGTGCGGCATGACGACTGAGTATTGCTCTTACAGAGCAACACGAACCTCCAAGCATTATAATGAAGCCATGTACGAAATACCCGTACAGGCTGACTCTCGGTGTGTTATACTAGCCCGATTGAGCATCCGGACTGACCGTATCAGTCCGGATATGATCACAGCCATCCAACTCCACAAGCATGATTGGATGACCCAGATCAATTCCATCACCCCCAAGCAGGTATGGAATATCCACTGCCGAACCAACGCGGACCCCGCATGGTCGGTCTCCCTCCAGAATTGGCCTAGCTTGCCAAAACGTCCAAACCATAGCAGTATGGGCGGAAAACCCTAAAATTAGGGTTTGCGACATATTACATGTGTCGCAAAACAGTCTTAACCATCCATCTTCGCAGGTATAGATGGAGGGTGTAGATGTAGATTTAAAGGGCCCAGAGCATGTCAACAAAATCACCGTGGGCCCGCCTACATACCGACCAATCGGTCGGGACCAACCATGGTTGTTTATCTCATTCGTACGCCGAATGAAGCATTGACGCACGGCCTTGAAACCCAAAATTAGGGTTTTGAGCATCACGAGCGTCCATCTTCTCCTGCACGAATGGAGGGTCCAAGATTAGATTAAGCGTGTCCGGTCATACCAAAGATGAACACCGTGGACCCATCTATCCCCTCACCCGATCGGCCAAGGCATATCACGCCTGGTCATTCCAAGACGCGCGCTCAAACTAGCGTGGTCACACCTCCCAAACCGCAAACTAATCTCGACCGCTCAACTTCGCCGGACGATTTGAGTGGTTCAGATCACGTTTTCATGGGATAGTCGGTGTAGGCGTGAACACCAGCCTACCACTTACACGCCTTGACCGGTCGGCCAAGACCGACCAAGTTAGGTCATCTTGGACGCGCGCCGGAAGTGAGCATGGTGCGCGGCTTTTGCGGTACCAAATTCCTATTACAAAATCGATCTCCACCACTCCTCTTTGCTTAGGTCAAATTGAGTGGCCTAGATTGCACCTTCATGGGACAGTGAGATATGGACGTGTACACCGGTATGTTGTCTACACGCATGCCCGGCCGGTCCTTTCCAAAAACCTTCCCATGCTTGGTTTCGACCAAGCTGAAGAGTGATGCTTGTGCACCTCTTCAAAAACCCCAATTCATTAACGGTCGCAGATTAGTGTCTCAAAGATCATCTCGTCCGTCCAACTTCACCAGCTTGGTTATACAACCCTGGTCAGGAGTTAAT
Source organism: Papaver armeniacum (assembly GCA_023531295.1). Taxonomy (NCBI): domain Eukaryota; kingdom Viridiplantae; phylum Streptophyta; class Magnoliopsida; order Ranunculales; family Papaveraceae; genus Papaver; species Papaver armeniacum. The sequence continues at coordinate 46,548 of JAJJWW010002935.1, forward strand.
TGGTTAGTGAGGCGTCACCACCCATCACTTTACCACACCATGATGCAGTACCTGCATAAAATACACATGATACTTCACAAGTATCAACTTTCTGAATAACGCAGTTATTCAACTTAGCATTACATGCTACCTTTCGTGGATTCACGATTCACACATTCCAGACATCAATCATGTCACAAACTGGGGGGATACATACTGGGGTATTGGTCTGGCGGTTTACAGCGTGCAGCGTGTAACGCGCCATCACAAGAACGTGTTAGTAAGTTATGGACGGTTAGCAGTGACAGGAGAAGTGGGCAAGACTGATCGTGTAACACTGACACACAACTCCACTACTCCATCACTCCACTTCCTCCACTTCCCACGAGAGACGTGAATAAGGATCAATGACTTGTATAAATAGGTTCTCCTCCCTATTTCCACGAACAAGGGCAAGTCCAGACAAAATACAGAAACCAAGTGTTAATACAAAACACCGGAACTGATAGCTTGCATCCTGTAAGCCGGTTCAGCTTTCTGTTACAAGTCATAAGCATGCCAACACCTTCACAGTCTCAACACCTTCTTCGCTTCCCTCCCTAAGATCAACCCCATCTCCTTCACTTTGTGACCGAAACAAGTCTGGAACGACCATTTCTTGGTTTAGGCCGGACTTGCACAAATTGATTTCCGAATCTACAAGCACTCACCGCGCAGTGCATTTGTTTAGGGGTTTAGATTCATTCCTCATCCACACACCCCAAATTACCAAATCCGGCAGGAGTAGTTTTCACCCATAAACACCGACCAAAACTTGTTGTTTGGTTGAAATAGGTGAGACCTATTTATACAAGTCATAGTGAAACGTACCCTGGTCTCGTAGGAAGTGGAAACGATTGAGTGGTGGAAGAAAAGAGTAACGTGTAACTGTCAGACGTTATGCTTCCATGATGAGGGAAGTGAATTCGTGTAACCGCCAGTCATTACGCTTCCATGATGAAGAAAATGAATTGTTTACACCGTTACTTTTCACCACCACTAATTATCTCACTTCATGACACTTTCTTGTAACGGGCGCATTGCACGCCGCACGCTGTAAACCGCCAGACCAATACCTTGATGAGAATCCCCCAGTTTATGACATATTTTGATGTCTCGAGTGTTTTCGTGGAAAATATGTAGCACTTTGCTACGTGTGGCAAGTTAAATCGAGAGGCTTGCCGCAGGTAAATAGCATGTGATGCTAGGCTCGTTTTGGCTAGTCGCCTAAAACTTGTCGCGAGCTTACCGGTTTGGTGGCGAACTTCGATGGCCGAGATCGCATCTTATGAATAAGGGTAGTCGTTGATTGTGGCTACCTTTTGTTGGCGCCTGACAATGGCGCATTGTCATTGCGGCATGACTTGTGCATGTCAGTGGCACGATGGTGCAAGTGGCGCCTGGCGTAGCCATGGTCGCTGGGTTTAGGCGGTTGGTCGCTTAAGAGTTGCCACAAGTCCATCAGTTCGGTGGCGAACTTGGATGGCTGAGATTGCATCTCATGAAGAAGGATGGCCATTGATTATGGCCACATCTTGTTATTTAGCGAAGTGGCGTCAGCCACATGCTAATGGCATGCCAGTGGCATAGCGGCATGCTAGTATCCGCATCATAGTGGTATGCTAGTTATGTTGCGGCATGACCAAAGCTAAAAATTGGCTCCGTGGCCAAAGTTAGGGTTTGGCGTCGTGGAAGAATTCCCGCGGAAGAATTAGGGCTTGGCGTGGCCAAGGCTCCGTGGAAGAATTCGTCGTGGAAGAATTAGGGCTTGGCGTGGCCAAGGCGCCGTGGAAGAATTCGCCGCGGAAGAATTAACGCTTGGCGTGGCCAAGGCTCCGTGGAAGAATTATGGCTTGGCGTGGCCAAGGCGACATGGAAGAATTCGTCGTGGAAGAATGAGGGCTTGGCGTGGCCAAAACTTGGCGCCATAGAGTCGGACCCACATGTGGCGTGGCAACATTGGCCCTGTTGCCACGCCAATCCCTTTGCTTTGGGAAACGTTATTTGGCATTGTTAGCAAGTTGCCCAAATTATGGTTTGGCATGTCGAAACCCTAATTAGTGTACGTGGCATGCGGCTACGGCATGGCGCTACTTTTGTGCAAATGGCACCATGGCTATGCCAAAGGAACTATGGCAAGACCATAGTGTGGAAACGGCCACATGAGTAGGAATTGCCGTGGGTGGCTATTCATGACAGGTTGCCACGAAGTGGCATGTTTGCGAGGTAGCATGTTGCGAAGTTGCCGCGGTAGAGTGTCATGTTGGCATGCTACCGCGGTAGAGTAGCATGTTGGCATGCTACCGCGGTAGAGTGGCATGTTGGCATGCCGACCAATATGTTGTTGTGGTAGGGCGCGTTTGGCTTTTAATGCATGGTGGCAAGTTCAGAGCAACTTGGTTGGCCCAAAAAGGGGGCCAGCCCAACATAAGGCACGACTATACTTCTGGTGAGAATGTGGCGATTTTAAAGCGATCTGATTGGTCGAGGAAATAGGGTCGGGGCGTGGCCAATGGCGCTAGCTGGCCTTGGGCATGGCCACTCCTCTTTTTGCCGCGGCGGCTCCCTGTTTTTCCTTATTCTGAGCGAGGTTCTGCACCTACTAATCCATGGCGGATTAATTACTTAGTTTGCTTAGGCTTAATTTTGACAAGAAAGGTCTGGTATATTACGCGAGGCGCGAAACCCTAACTTCTGCAAGTTAGACAGGATGATTGACTGAATTCTATGTGTCGACACAGAGCTCTTTTAAGTTCGTTGTCAGAGAGCAGCATGCTTTTCTGATTGAATACCTTATGCAAAGATCTTATTCTTGATACTTGGAGATTCGTGCTACTCTGCTGCGAGTGATCACAAATCATCATGCCATATCAACATTAAGAGTTTAGCCGGAGAACATAGCATAGAAGGCATTCATAGGAACTTATATTAAATGAATATACGCGAGGCGCCGAAATTTACAAAATATCTGGGATTCGCCAGTCTGGATAAATTTCATGTAAGTATATTGAGCGGCTCAATAAATATGCCAGTGGAGAGGTTAGCACACGTGGCTCTATTTCCTTGCAGAGTGACGTCACATCAGATGCAAGGTTTTACGATTTTAACCCTAAGCTAAAAACAACCATCAACAAAACCCTACTGATGAGTTTGTCAGGCCCACAAGGGGCAATCCATATTAATGGTGACATGCGGAAGATCGTCCGGGACGATAGGTTAGTTTTCTGATAAACTACGACAATTGGTTATTCGGACCTTCACAATAGATTATTGTGAAGTCAATGGGTTTTAGATGATTTCGATTGTGTATTGGCGTAAGGCCTTTGATACTTCGATTTGGATGTGCTCAACAACTTAACGCATTGTTTATGCTTTATTCGATTTGATATTTTATCGTTATTGTATTTGGGAATTCTTTATACTCGTGTTATCGTATCGTTAGCTCTCTACTGGGTTGTGGCTCACTCTTTTGTTTTGTTTTGTTTTCCACGGAGTTTAAGGGCGGCTTGAGGTAGTAAGCTTTCTTAAGCTTGGTGCATTGAGCTTTTGGGGTCAAAGTGAGTACATCACTTTGTGTTCATGTATATTCATGTGTATCTGAGTTGGCTTATGAAAAGGGATATTGTATTTCCTATTCTTTTAATTTGTGAAAACTGATACTATCGTTTCTTATTGAAGTTGTTGTTTGTAAAAAGAGTATTATATTTAGTAAGTGTGGGTCATGTTTAAATGGTTTCATGTCTCATATCTTGTATTCCACACTTTTTGGTTAACAGGTTTATGTAAATGAAACTTCTTTTGTTATGTTAATAATAACATGACTTTTACTCTTGTTTACAAACTGGTTTTCAATCCGTGCATCTCAAATGGCAGCTCGGAGAATTTGGAACTTGTCAGTTGACCGAACTCCACGTCCGACTGGAAGCGAAATTTTTTCCGGGCCGTCACAGTAACAATACTGTGTTTCGATATAACAATCATTGAGTTGAGTGTTTTATCATTTTATAATACTCGTTTAGAGCTACTCTTGAGTATTCTCATAAGTTGTTATCGCTACAGATCTTCAACAACAAAGGTGATGAACGATACATGCAGAACCATAGAAGAACTTGTAGTACGAAGATTTCAAGACGATGTTGAAGAATCAAGAAAATAAAGCATGATGCATTTTGAGCTGAAAGATCAATTTATTCTGAATCCATATGTATTAATAGTTTTGTAACTAAAATTGACCAAGGGGAAGATTGCTTATAGCACTGCTAGTCGAACTCGCAAGTATCTCTAGCTTGTTGTCAGTGTTAGATGCGCTAAATTATATCTTGATTTCTAGTTTACCAAAGTCAAGTCTCGGACTAGGTATAATACATCGCTGAATAACCCTCGACGACTGAAGATCTACGAATACATTTGGAGAATTTCTTCAACAAAAGAGATATGTGAAGACTGAACTATCCTATTTACTCACATGCATTATCATCCTATCTTTATAAGACTATGTCGTATGACTTCAAGTAGATTTAATATTGCAAAGAAAAATTTCGAGTCTGTTATAGGGCCTACGTCCCATAGATGTGCGGCCCAACTAGATACCTGGGGTTTCCCTTTCACATGTATATAAAGGATATTGTTCCGTGTAACCTGATGATGCTGATCAATAGAAACATCTCTTTTCCTCTTTACTTTCTCTATGTTTTCCCACAACAACACGTTATCAAGCACGACCCTACCAACTTGTGCAAATTTATTTATTTTTTGTTCAAGATTGCTCATGGATTATTTCTTGAAGATTTGCGTGGTTCTGATCTTATTTTTTTCATCATCATGGATGCGTTACCAGATATTTCTTTTGAACAAAGAAATATTTCGTTTTCATAGTATATATTAGGGTTCCACGAATGTATGACTATCAAACATAGATATTTCACCGGTAGATTTTCATGAAATTTTAATATGTTCAACCCAATTACGTATTACATACTCCATAAAAATTTCAATAAAAATTTCAAAAATCGGAATTTAATGAAACTGTCTACGTTCAGAAAAACCCTAGTTTATAAAAGCGTAATAAAATTTAGTTGTCAAGAATTCCCACCGTTGGATTACTCTGTATTTTTATTATGCTTTACATATTGTCTTTCTTTAAGCGATGTAAAGATTTCATAAAGATCCAACCATGGGAAATACTCAAAAGTACGTGATATTTCCATATGTGTCCACAGAAACGTGAATTGGAACAGTCATACGTCGTCATGTATATATTTTTATCTAGCCGTTGGATTTATTAGAAATTTTATTATGTTTGTCGAAACCTTATTATGAATCTAATATAAAACTTTCATAATCATCGGAGATGTTTACAATTATTTTCTTATCACTACAATTGGATGATGAAATTTCCAATTTTAGGGTTAACAATATGTTTTGGGCTCATATGCTAATAGTTTCAAGATTTTTATCAATGGGGTTGAATACTTCTTCTATAATGGGCTTTATATGCTTATACTCGTTAACTATGACCTTGTCAACCCAATGGACCGGGCCTTTACCAAATAGTTGACCAGACTTTGATTAAACCAACTCGTCTCGAATTTGACTTTTTGGACTCAGAAGTACTTGAGCACCATTAAAGGGTATTTGATGTGGAAGTTTGTGTACACAAGTATAATGCTTCCATCATAATAAATAAATAAATAAATATATTCTACATGTAACGATGCATCGTTCAAACATGAAACTGAAGTTTTTACGTTTCTTAGGCGACATATTAACTTTTCAGATTATGTAATGCTCTGAATGAAGTTTTTGAAACAATCACGAAAATCCCCCTTGAATGTTCAGTGGGATGGATTCCACTTGCTAAACTACAAATATAGGTTACAAATTACCACCTCAACTTTTGTGGAAAGAATTTCACAAAATGTGACATGAGTCAGAAAAATATTTCCATTTTTATCTTTTCAACTTCATCCATTATAATAAAGTAACAGTACATGCTGAATTATGTTAACAAGAGATTCACGGTCTTTCGTAAGATATTCAACCCAATGCAAGTGGTTGGGATGCATGTGAGATTCTCTTGAATAACAAGTTAGACCTGTTGGGATAAAGAACTTTCTCAACTTAAGGTAATTGTGGCAAGGATGATTATGGAAAGAACCTCGAAGAACATAGGGTTAGACGTGCTAAATCATACCAACGTTTGTATACTAGAACATGTGAAAGAATACACATAACTTATGGTAAAAGATATAAGCCTTTTTCTAAACTAGGACCAGAGATGTAATTCTGGCTCCAGTAATAACGATACAAAGTAAATGTATCTACCTTGCATGAGACAGAGATGTAATACTGACTCATTTAAACGGGAGTTGGAAACTTGGTATAAACATTTTACTGAGAATGGTACAAACAATGAAATGCATGTATCATATAGTAGCAACCAACTACAAGATATATAGAGAGTTTAAAGGACAACAAACTCACTATATGTTAAAACAAGGTCATACCCCTGCTTGTCAACTTCAGTGGTAATAAGAAATTTTTCCAGTCAAAAAGAATTAAATTCATTGTCTGCACTTGCGGAATAAAAAGTATATCATTTCCATGAGACTGAAATACTCTAAAGCATTTGAGTTATAAGGATCATTTGTACATTATGAATTATCTTCATGAACAATAACACTCTAAAGTAAATGAGATAAATTTTCTTTTGTTACGTAATAAGACCACACCACTTGTTACACGAAGCTCTTAAGGAAATATATTAAATTGATTGTTGAATTATTTCCTTATATAATATGCAATGATTGGATCACTACATGTAATAGCCAGACGAAGAAATGCTCAATCTTTATTGCTTAATTGGTATAAAGATTAAAAGTTACATGAGCTCTGTAAGAACCAAGAGCTAATCACACTTTGATAAGTTTCTACGAAGTCTATGCAAATGGTTATTGTATGAAGACTAACCGTGATAATGGGAATGCACCTACAAATTACCTCAAATGAATGTGAAAGGAATCACATTTTAGAGAAAATAATGAGCCAATTAGTCTAGTGAACTGTAAATCGCTAATTTTTGGATAATTGAATCCATATCGTCACCGACAATGTAATGTTGGGAATTGACACAATCAGATTTTGACATAACCATAAAGACATTTTGGTTGTGATATGATGTTCTATTTTGAAAGAACTCAAATGGACATCCTTTTATTTGAGTGAACAAGAAAATTGGAATTACAAAGATTAAAGAATGCAAAGTGACGACATCTCTCATAATCAACTCTTTCTAAAGTACTAGAAACACCACCTCCCCTCCCATTATGCTTTTAAAGTAATAAAGCATGTAACTCATTTTACAAAGTCATTCTTTAGTAAAAAGGATTGAGACCAACCTAAGATGCAAATGGTTAACAACACATTATTTTCAAAGAAATAAGGCGATATTTGTGAACATATCCATACAGAATGCGGACCATTCAAGTGATTTATGGCTCTAGTGGATGATTCAAAGTGTTGAAATAGTTATTGATCACAAGAAATAATGCATTTTTGAAACAATCCTAGCACATGTTATACAATTTAAGGACTCACCAACCTTGTCAATGCTAGATATTTACATCAAAAGTACTTGATGGATATTGCGTGTTTAATAGGATCAGTTTAGAATATCCTTACCCCATGGTCTCGCTGAGGCTACCATCAAAGGTTGATAGGTTATGCGTAACAACCTTCCTATAAATGCTTGGGGGATATGCAATATTACACGCATATTCACTTATTCGTTTTGGAACCCACAATTAGTCAACCATTTTTGCTTACCAGTTGGTAACTGGATATAAGCCTGACATTTGTATTCTTACATATTTTTGGATGTGCTATATATGTGCCATTACGACTCCACATCGTACTATGATGGGTCTTCAAAACTGTTAAGTAGTTATGTTGGAAATGAGTTCCCAACAATTATCTGCATTTTAAAACTTTTGGCAGGATACTCTTACCGCTAGATTTATGGGTTATCACTTTAATGAGACAGTCTTCCCGTCGTTAGGGGGAGATAAGAAAATGTATTTTCTAAGGGAACGATAGGAATTGTCGTGGTATGTTCCCACGGTGTCTCATATTGATTCTTGTACTCCACAAATGTAAATGTGAAGTGACAAAGAATAATCGATTTTCAGAATGTACATTGATGTCACTAAAGTGATGAGATCACACATACCAGCTGCAAACCTACCTGCAAGGTTACAAATCCTTAATAAGGGATATACACCATAGACTAAGGTGTTGCAACTACACTTAGTGGAAGTGTGATTGAGGTCGTGGCTCCATAAAGGAAGTTGGAGATACCACTTGGTTCAATCAATCCTCACCTAAAAAGGAAGTAGGCGAGTAAGGCACAACTTATTTATATCATCAGAAATCATCTCATAAGATTGTCTCTAAATATGTCCATGAATCAAACTGGAGGACGCTCCGAAGTTTAATGATTCCAGAGAACAATGACATCCTAAGTGGATTATGAGAATGCGCACGAGTCAATGGAAATATCATGCGAGCGTATTGATGATTAATTTCTTATACAATTGCTTAAGGAAATATAGCAAAATGAGATCGAACCATGCTCCTCATTGCTTAATGTCAACGAAGAGCATATTTGGCCTATACAATCTAGGTAGAACTTGGTTCTTTGACAAATATACATGTATTTGGTGTGGTAGTGCTAACCAACCAAGTGTAAAGCCTATTGGACATACATAATTAATTTGTCACAAAGCATAATGAGAAGAAAGCAATCTTAAAGTATAAAGACTCTCCTTGTGGCGCGAGGTTTCTCATAAATCCCTGAAATTGTTCTCTTCTAATGAACGTTATAGCGTTCCGCTACTTAGTTACCTTGGTAATTTCAAAAGGACTTGAAATGCAGCATATGTATGTGGTTCTTACGTATCTCTGAAAGAATCAAGAGATAACAGATATTTACAAAATTACTCGATAGCCTTTTGTTGCCCAAATCAATAGACTCTAAACTACAAAGTGCGTTTACAGTTAGATAGAATGCTCACTTATAGACTGAAGCAATCATGCGGATGTGGTATACCCGTCTAAGTAGCTATTTGATTTGGAGGGGATAGACAAGTAAGTTATTTTTCCTTGCATATTCACAAGAAATTCCTGATTTGGAATTATAGCTATCTATGTTGGTGGTACAAACATAATGGGAATTCTTGATGTAATAAGAAGCCATAAAAGATATTTGAAATCCGAATTTGAGATGAAAAACCTGGGGAAAGCTCGGCCGAATATTGAGCTTGTGGTATATTATTACACCCGTTTGCATACGTCTAAAGTTGTCAGGCAATTTAACAAAGACATGCATCCTGATGGCACTCCCATGATTAGTCGAAGTTCAAATGTAAGTAAGTGACCATTGTCTAAAGGAAGATGACGAAGATGTGTTGGGAGATGAAATTCCCATATCTAAGTACAGTAGATGCATTGTTGTACTTAGTATAATAATGTACTCGAACAAATTTTGTATCCTCAGGGAACTTGTTAGCTAGATATAGCTTAGCGCCAGCGTAACGTCATTGAAACCGTATAGTGAATGTAATCATATACTTAAAAGTAACCATTGACATGAGTTTTTTTTTATCCCTGCAAAGACATAAAAAAAGGAATGCTAAAGGAACTGCAATACAAAGGTTGTTGATTATGACGAAACAATAATCTCTTCTCCAACGAAAGTAATCAGGGGAAGATATGGTAGACTATTTTCTAAGCCATTACCGATATTCAGTTTCAAAAAGTACGTGATTAAAGGAACTGTCTGGAACAACTCTGAAAGTAATCAGGGAGAGATGCCGACATCAGGGGGAGGATCCAGAGATATGATGTCGACATACTTTACTTCGAAACCGAAGTTGTGTTGTACTCTTTTTCCCTTCGATCGAGAATAGTTTTTCCCACAGGGTTTTGTTACTTGGCAAGGTTTTTAATGAGACAACAATAAACACTGGGAAGTAATTTCCCAACTAAGGCTATTGTCTTTCGCCCACAAGGATTTTCTGCCTAAGGAGTTGTGAAACAACTACAACTTCAACGGAGCAAAGTGATCATTTGCAACAGATCACCTTTACTTGCGTCTTTCACGTTGTACTCTTTTCCCTTCGTCAAGGTTTTGTCCCACTGGGTTTTCCTTGTCAAGGTTTTAATGAGGCAACATATTCAAGTCCAACTATGTTCTAAGTTTGCTTAATATTGTACTCTTTTTCTTCAGTTCAGGTTTTGTCCCTTTGGGTTTTCCTGACGAAGTTTTAACGATGCAATTAACTTAGACTCGTTGATCTTTGAAGATCGTATTGCATGTGATGAACTACATGTAAAGTACGAGACAACATGTGAAGTACTACATGTGAAGAGTTGTACCAATGTTTTATCCCACTGAGTTTTTCCTTGTCAAAGTTTTAATGAGGCAATTGATTTCGGCACAAGTCATCCAGGAGAAGACGACATTTGAAGAACTACATTCGAAACAAGTGAATCACAACATATGAAGTTCTATTGGACCACACAAAGGGGAGTGTTATAGGCCTACGGTCCATAGATGTGCGGCCCAACTAGATACCTAGAATTGTTCCATGTAACCTGATGATGTTGATCAATAGAAACCTCTCTTTTCCTCTTTACTTGCTATATGTTTTCTTTTCCTCTTTACTTGCTATATGTTTTCCCACTGCAACAGAGTCAAGTTTGTCATGTTAAATAATGGATTTCCATCGGATCACGTGGGTAAAATAGAAGTTCACAGCAAAGCCAAAGATAACGGGCAGTAAGGATATTTTTGTCTGAAACATATTTTAGGGACGAAAGTGACTAGTATTGATGATTTAGGGAGGAAAGCTCAAAAGAAAGAAGGTGCAGCCGGGGAAAGAAACCCCCATCACTCCTCCCTAACAGCCTTCTTCTCCGAATATTATCTCATAAGAAGAAGGAAAAAAAAAAAAAAAAGTATTAGTAGTTTAAAACCTTCCCCTTTTAGGTTCGTTAAATCTATTCGTGGTTTCAATTTAATCCCTCACTGGGAAGGAGGTTAGCTTATATAGGTTTTGAACGGAAACTCGTCTCTCTCGACTCCTGAGGTATCACATGCAATTAGGGTTCTTATCTTTTTTTTTTTTTTTTTTTTTTTTTTTTTTTTTTTTTTTTTTTTTGAAGCATCAGGGTTCTTATCTATTTACATTAATTGGGTTTATTTTTGCCTAGCTAATATAGTCGGAAATTCTATTACGTATAAAACCTAGTCAATATTTGTTAATTTTCTTAAGGTTGATCTTGTTTGTTAATTTTTTTAACATATTAGGAAGAAGAAGAAGAAGAAAATGCCTCGAGCAATTTCTCGTTCTCCTACTTCTAGAAAAAGACACTCTCCATCACCAGTTGCATCTCATAGACATAGCAGAAGAAGCAGAAGGGACCGAAGCCGCTCTCCGTATTATAGGTGATCTTCTTCTTCTCTTCTTTCTTCATGAGTTTCTGTTGTTCATTATAACCTAAAGCATTTTTTTTAGTGTAATTTGTTTTGGGGCCATAGAGTTGTATGGCTTGGATAGGTATCACACCCAATTTTTAGGCTTAAGCAGTTGAGGGGAGGTTATGTACCCCCTCTTTATGTTTTGTTGGATAGCTTTTAGTTCTTTGCATCTGTAGATTTATAGTGGCACAATCTTGGCTTGGCTGGGGTCACATGTTTGTTGGTCGTTCACTTGCACCATCTAAATTGTGTACATGTCTATGAGATCTTCAAACTTGAATTTTACGGTAATGCATATTTTGATTTTGGCAAGGACACCCAATATCGAAGTCTTCTGCGGACGTGGTTTACATATTTTGTTCTATTATGTGACTAACTTGATGCTTGCTTTTAGCCCTGCACCTCCTTCTGATTCAGCATATTTGACAACAGAGTTTTGACCTCTTCTAAGCACCCTAATAGTATACCTGCTTACACTTGTACCCATGATGTTTCAGCTATACGTTACTAGTTACTCTCGTTGTAGTCAAAATTAGTGTGCCCAATATCCATCTGATTGGCATTGCTTCCTTTGTAATCTGATTTCTAAAGAAGTCTTAGCTTTTAAATGCAATTGAGAGATGTTGAGCATTAGGGTGGAGGACAAATGAATTCAAGGTTTGAGAACAAAAAGGAGCACATATTCATTGTAAGAGTAAATTCAAGAGTTTTCTTAGGTTTTTCCTTCTTATGAGAATTAAACAGGTGATGGGATCTGGTTGCTTGAGTGGAATTTCATGGAATTTATGTTATAAAAGATGGAGCTCAGAAAAGGTTATTCTTCTTAATTATGCATGAGGTAAAAGCACAGGATATTTAAAAGTATACATGATAGATGGTGGGTCTATTTTTCAGGATCTGTGTTACTTGTGTTTATCCAAATGTTTTCTGAAACGGTTATCTTCTCTTAGGCGTAGGAGTCGTTCTTTGTCCCCTCGTCGCCGCAGAAGTCGATCACCAACTCCGAGGCGCCGTAAGAGTAGGTCACCAACACCAAGACGTCTTAAGAGACAGAGAAGTAGGAGTGCATCAGTATCTCCCATAAAAAAGTCTCGAAGTCCAAGCATTGGAGAAGTAGAGCGTAAAAAAGCCATTGAGAAGTTGAAAAATGATGAAGAGGAAAAGAAAAGGTAAACCATCATCCTCCCGTACTTCTTGGCTTATTTTGTGCATCTCCTTATCTTGTCTTTTTTTCCTACCGTCTTTGAGGCTTTTCTTTTTTCAAATCTGACACATCAACTCAAATTATTTATTTTCTTTCTCTGATCCTACAGTATGTTGCTAACATGAGATCCATGTACTTTCGCTTAACGTTGGAAGTACTATCTTAGAATTATAGTAGGTTTGTTTTATCGTATTGGATTTTTTTTCTTTGGTGTTCATTTCTTTTACGGATAACACCTGTTCACCCATGCTCAATTTTCAGTTTTCTATGCCTTGGTTAGGGAATGCGTAATGGTACTTGGCATATCTTATGGATTACTATATGTTTGTCCCAAATGTGAAATCCTGAGACTATTCCCACTGATGTATTGAATGGGCATTTTTCATGCATTGTGAATATAAATAGTGCAGTATCATTACTTCTTAAGATTTGCAAGATCTTACAACTTAACATGCACCGATTATGTTGTGGCATATGGACATCGTTCGTACGACTAGCCTACCTAACAATGTTGATTCGTTGGTAATGGTTCATCTTATTGATTCAACTTTATGGATTCTTTGGTAATAGTTCATCTTATTTATTCAACTTTATTTCAAGATGATACACACCAGTTAAGAAATCGTAAAACAGAAAAGAAAAAGAAACTTTGAAACAAATAAAGAAAATATATACAGTTTGATGGAAATGGTTCATCTTCAGTAAAGGAAAAAGCTGAAGAAGGGAGATGAAAGTCAATTTGTACTTGTTCCAGTTGCAGGTGTCTTGTGAAATTGGTTTCAGTCACCATCTAAATGTATACTTATTCACATATTACTTTTATCATGTTTGTGCTAGAGTGACTGGTGATTGGGTGGTACCTTCCACATATGGATGTTAATATTATTCAAAGGTAGAGTAGATATGGAATGCGTGAAGTGCACTATCCTTTGTTGTTTGTATCTTCCTTGCTGAAAATTAAGGAAGCTCGAAGCTCAATATGTACTATTGAGATACCGTGACAGTTTACTTTGAGAAGGTTGAGTCGCTAAGATCTCTGGCTCAGTCCAATTATATGGCGTAACCTTTGGGAAAGACTTGTCTTCTCTGTGTAGCCACCAAGACTTCAATGTTGTTTGCTTGAGTTGTAGTATAAAACTTAAGAACAAGCCTTGCACAGATACTCTGTAATTGTGCAATGAGAAAGCAAGGATACTATTGATCAAAAAAAAAAAAAAAAGAGAGAAAAAGGTGATAATATGGTGCTAAACTAGCTGTTTCACTTGTTGATGCTGCTGCAGCTGTAGTAAAGAAACTTCCTGTAGGTACAGAAGATTTGTTTTATTTCAGTTGTGTAGCTGTTGTTCTGCGCCTCGCTTTGACTGTTCTTTTCTCTTGAGATTTCTTTGAGTTGGTGTACCTTCTTTAGCACTTCAGGTTGCAGTATCATGTAGTACGAGAACATGGCAGCCCTTTTTTAACGTGTGATATATCACCTTAATTTTTTGGCTTACCCTTTACTCTTCTAGTCTCCTGTCGGCTGCACCTCCTTATAGCTTGTTATATTACAATTGCATCTATGTCACCACCTATTCAAGCATGTCAAGAGTGAGGAGTTTTCTTTTTCTAATTCTACAGAGTTGGAGAGGAATATGCTTTATGATATTCCTATTTGACTTGACTGCTAGCTCTTTTTCTTTATAGACAAGTTTCTACTTAGAGGGATTGGTTTTGTTCGTAGACAATGTTTAGCGCTGTGTATTTAACGGTTATACCTCTACTGGTTTTTCTCTTGCATGAATGTACGTAGGTAGTTAGGTTTTCCTTTTTTTTATTTGGTTTCTTTTATAAATTTGCTACAGTTGTGTTCTCGAAATTCAGTTCCTCCAGCTTCCTTACTATGTATTTGAATAACTTGAGGAATTTTCCAACTCTGCGTTATGCGAGAATTGAAGTGTTTTTGTGATTTAGTTTAAACCTGCAACAGGTTATCCACAGGCTTTTCTGAAGGATGCTACTGCTGTAGTTCAACTTGTTATATTTAATGATCAAATTGGTGCCTCGTTTATCTACTGTTCGTTTGAATACTCATTTGTTTCGATCACGATTCTGTTAGAGAGGTATGCCTAAAAGCATAAACTTGTATTTTGATGAATGAATGGGATAAGGTTTGTCACCGTTCGTTAACAAATAACTTGCAAGGATTAAACCTTTGCCATGCCACTCGCCTATTCAGTTCTACCTCTGCCTTCCTTCCAGGTGTCACCTGGGAAGAAGGTACTGTTCTTATAAACACCACGACAATTTACCTCACTAAGTTTTCCATTGTGATATCAGACGTCAACGTGAGGCAGAATTGAAGTTGCTGGAAGAAGAAACTGCAAGGAGAGTGGAAGAAGCAATCAGGAAATGCGTTGAGGAAAGCTTGAACTCCGAAAAGATAAAGCTGGAAATACAGAGAAGAATAGATGAAGGGCGGAAGAAACTGATTGAGGAGGTTGCTGTTCAACTTGAAAAAGAAAAGGAAGCTGCTTTAATAGGAGCCAGGCAAAAAGAGGTAACTTCTTGCGCAGCACTGATTTTTTAGTAACCCGTCTTGTATCACCAAAAGAAAGAACCAAAGAGTTCCTACACTAGTCTTTCTATGGATCTTTCTAGTTTCGCTTCAATGTGCAATACAGTGACTTCAAAGGGAAATAGAGTCATTGGTAAACTTATTATGAGCTGGATGAAACTAGCTTTTGCGGTTGTGCTGTATATGCCAAAAGTTTGTAGCAACTAAATGATCACAATTGGATAACCACCTCCACTCTATTGTCTTTTTTTCTTTATCTATTCAACTAATATAATATGATTACAATTTTGTCTGTGTAAGTTCGATTAAAGACTTGCAACTGAAATGGAATGTCCTAGTGCTTTTCTCAAGAAAATTTTGTTTGTATTACTAGCTTAACAAAATTGTAACGGCGTATTTTTTGTAACAGGAGCAAGCTAGGAGAGAGAGAGAAGAACTGGATAAGATGATCGAGGAGAACAAAAGGAGAGTGGAAGAGTCTCAGAGAAGAGAGGCTTTGGAGCAGCAACGGAAAGAGGAGGAAAGGTACCGGGAATTGGAGCTAATTCAAAGACAAAAAGAAGAAGCTATGTTGAGAAAGAAACTCGAAGAGGAGGAGGAGCAGTCAAAGCAGATGAAGCTGTTGGGTAAGAACAAATCACGGCCAAAACTCTCCTTTGGTATTGGTTCAAAATAAGGTTTTCCCAAGATATTAATCATGTAACTTTAAAAGGGGTTTCCTATGCATATATTTCTAGAAATTTTGCTTGGAAAATGTTTTGATGATGTTTAACCCCGTAATGTTTTGGTTGCCTGGACAAGAATAAGGCTCATTTCAATTGAATGAAAACAGTTTATAACTTTTATCTTGTGCAAAATCTTTTGATGATTTTGGTCATCAACATCCTACCAGGGCTACCAGCAGCACATGTTATTTATCATCATCATTGAAATTTTCATCGTCCACGTCAGTGCAATGTGCGTCTAATTAAGATTTTTGTACCAAAAGAACGTACTGTTATTTTTCATCAATGAATTGTCTGATTATCAATTATTAAAGATGTGAACATGCAACTGAATAGAGCAAGCTCACATGAAGCGTGCGGGTGAAAGCTGTCGGCATTATGAAATAACAGTATGTTCTTTTGGTGATATAGTCAGTTTTGAACAAAATCAACAAACATACAAATGAATAAGATTCTAGTATCTTTTTTTAAGTATCTAGAAGAGAACATTTAGATCTAACTTCCTTGTTACCTTGGATGTCAGCTCATCTTAATTTTGGATAAGCAGCAGTTTTCAATTATGTTATACGGGCATCGAATAAACTACTATGAGATTCCAGTGCCCACTTCTAAGGCCCGGAACTCCGAGAGAGGTGCTACATTACATGAACAAATACAGTGATTTCAACACATAAATCATGTAAATGTTAGGATTTCCAATTTCCAAATGCAAAGAGAGGTGCTAATACAAAGTCAACATAAGGCTTTTATGTACTACCTCGTGACATTCAAAATGCTTTTATGGTTGAGTCGGGTTAAGCAACAATAGAAGAAGTACATGTACCTACAAAGAAGAGAGACTTCAAGTTGTCTAAACTGACAACTTAACTTTGTAAACTCAAACCACATGCTCCTGTCCACATTTCATCTTCAAGCATTTTCACAACAAAATGCTATGACAACATAGAATAAGTTTCATAAATTTCCTACAAATAAAGAATCATAATATCGATATCAGTGAGATTGAGTGAGGTAAAATCCAATTCAAAATAGTACTATAGACAAAATGTTTTCCACAAACCAATCTTAAGTAACCACAATTTAAAAAAAACCCCAAATAAATCCCCACGAATTAAAAACCTCACCTTAAAAACAAACTAACCAACTATATTCTTACATGGTCTCTTGAGCTTCCCATGATGACTACAAATTCAAACAATTACACAAACCAAAACCTAGCTAGCATCACCAGTATACACAACTCAATTAACTACACCTTATGAATCTTCTTTATTCTCAAAGGTCAGATCAAAACAATATGCATTTGAGTGATGGGAAAAGTAATATTTCGAGAGATGTTAGATAAATATTTGAACAGGTACAATTCACAACCAAGAAAAGAAAAGAATTCAATAAGCAAATTAAAATTAAGCCTAATAAAATAAAAACATTTAGGGAATTTTGATAAAGTGACCCACTTTTGAATTAGGGTAAATAAAGTGCCCCATTTTTTTGCACTTTTCTAAAGTGCCCCGTTTTTTTTTTCAAATAACGCTTTCCATCCGGTTAAATACAGGGTGGCAGTTATCTCACCTATTAAAAAGTCATATTTACCCCTGAACTATGACTTGAACCCTGAAACCTGAACCCTAAACCCTAAACTCGTAACCCTGAACTTTGAATTATGAACCATAAACCCCTAACCCTGAACCTTGAACTATGAACCCTAAACCCCTAACCTGAACCCTGAATCCATGAACCGAACTCGACTAACCTGAAAAATTGAAATAGAAGATAAACATGACAAGTAAAGGGTATATAAGTAAAAATTTAGATGGAAAACTAAATTAGATGGAAAACTTAACAGTGGGGGCAGTTTTGAAAAGTTGAAAAAAACGGGGGAAACTTATTAAACCGGAAATTGAGAGTGGGGCAGTTTATCAATATTCCCAAACATTTATGGGTACATTTAGCAAGAATTCTATAATCCAAAATCAATAATGCCCTGAGGCGTTGAGTCTGAATTAAACGATGCATTTCCTGTATGATAAATGAACACATTCTAAGGCTTACTTGTTAAATATACATGGAGTCGAAAATAGTTCCCGTGATGTAGAATCTATATTGTAAAACTTAACAATAAAACTGAAGAACCTGCGATTGTCCAGCAGATAAATTATAAATGGCTGTTGCAACTTGTACCTGGACGGGTAGTTAGTTTTAGATGTTGGAAACTGTTGGCCATGACTACATAGACCAAATAAGAAAGAAAAAAAAGAAACATACGACTATTGAAAAAAAAAAATGGACTACATTGAGACATGTAGTTTTTCCGGTTTTCTTTCTTATTAACATTATCAGCACTCCCAGCTGTCTGATCAAAACAAGAAAAAAAAAAAAAAAAAAAAAATTATCAACACTGGATTGTGGGTGTCCAAAGATAACCAAAATTTATACACCGAGCCTATGTCTTGTGCAAGATTCTTGAAAAAAAAATTCCAGCACATTAATGGATACTCAAAATTCAAGGGCATCAACCATTCGCCAATTCTGGTGCTTTGAGACGTCTGAAACACAATCTCTGCGACCAACTCATGGTTTAACTGCGGAATACATCTAGTCTTACATATTATCACTAAACTATCCAAACTCTACGGTATAATTTCAGCAAAGAAGCCGACATAAGCAACTTCCATAAGTATAGAACCATACATTAATCAACCAAAGCCTAGAATAGAATTGAAACCCCTAGAATAGAATTGAAACCCCGTTAGTGAAATAAGCTTTCTGAACTCAAAATGACTTCAAAGAACAAAAATTCTCGGGTCGCATAGGAATACTCGTCAAAACTAACTCCAATGATATGAAATCAAAAAACTAGACGGGGATTATTAGAGTTATGGGTACAGATTTCATAATCACTCATTTACAGATTTCATAATCTAGACAGGAAATAACAAAGTCCAGAAACCAAAAAAAAATAAATTGAATGAAAATCAATTACCTACGATGTTTGGAATATTGAAGATAAATGGGGTAGATTTTACAACTGTCACAAGCCCTTGGAAACAAATACGACACGTTTGTTACAGCAATGTTAACAAAGCCTCCGTTTCCTACTTTTAATCAATTTGTCACAACCTTGAATGGTTTTGAACTAAGGCATCAAAATGAAAATGAAAATAAGGAAGAAACTGTCGACCACAATTTTGCGTTTCCAGTACAAAGGTCTGGACGTGGAAGAGGGCATCACAATGGAGGAGGTCAGAGAAATCATCATCACCAGTATAATGGGCGCGGAAGAGGATCATCCACTTTTGCTGCACATCCAAAATCTACCCCATTTAACGGCTCAGTATCGCACAATGGGAATTCTTTCAATGGTAATGGCTATCGTCCTCAAAATAATTTCTTTCATTATCCTAACAACCGTGGATTCAATGGTGTGCCATGTCAATTGTGTGATCGTCATGGACATAATGCAAAGACTTGTCAGCAGCGTTTTGAGTTTTCTTATGAAACAACGTTGTGCCTAATGCATTGACTACTACAACCAATGGACCACCAACAGATCCGAATTGGTATACCGATACCGGCGCTACATCGCATATGACATCAGATACGGGTAATCTCCAATCCCTAATTCCCTATCGTGGTAAGGATAAAGTGTTTGTTGGAAATGGATCTAGTCTAAATATATCTCACATTGGTACAAAAAATATTGTTTCTACATCGGGACATAATGTTAAATTGTGTTAGCATATCAGTGTTTGAGTGTGTGAAATATGTGAGTGTGTGAAATGTGTGTGTGAGTTGAGCATGTGTGAGTTGAGCGTGTGAGTGTAACTGACAGGTGGCTGAAGTGTACCGGCCAACCCAGTAACGGGTCTGTGAGCTTTTAAATATCTCAGGTGTTGTTCTGAGATAATTAATTTGAAATGAAATCTGAGAAAACCAGTTGAAGATTGTCTAGTGACATTTATCTTCTTAACATGGTATCAGATACTGTATTCTCAACCTAATTTCAAAATCAAATCAAATCATATCTTCTCAACTTCTTTTCCATGGCAACCTCTGATAAACACATCTCCTTAACTTTCAAACCTCCATCAAAATTAACAGCTACAAATTATTCTCTCTGGAAATCTCAGATTGCTCCGCTACTACGCAGCTACAATCTTCTTCGATTTGTGAATGGTTCACTTCATTGTCCAGCAAAGTATGTTCGCAAAACTTCTCCTGCTGGTGTTGCTATTGTAAGTGCTTCTGATTTTGTTGATAATGATCCTGAAAATGATTTTGTGTTTAATCCTGAATATGATTATTGGGTGAATCAAGATTCTGCTCTTTTATCATGGTTATTCACTGCTTGTACTGAAGAAATACACTCTCAAGTCATGGATTGCACTTATTCTCATGAGATCTGGAATCGGTTAGAACAAAACTATAACTCTACTACTAAATCTCGTCTCTTACAACTCAAAACTGATCTAATTGGATTAAAGAAAAGCTCGGATTCAATGTTGATTTACTTTAATAAAGCTCGTTCCTTCTCTAATCAATTAGCTCAAATTGATCGATCTATTTCTGATGAAGATTTAGTGATTCATATTTTACATGGTTTACCCTCTGAGTTCAATGCTTTTAAAACTTCAATTTGTACTCAACAATTGAAGAATGAAAACTTAATTACTTCATCTGAGCTCTTAGGTTTACTATTATCTGAGGAAGCTAGAGTTAATGCGGATTCCAACTTAGATCTCACCACTGCTTCTGCCAATGTTACTCAACAACAGTTTAACTCAGGACCTAATACTTCCGATCAACAATTCTCTAGCTCCAATGTTTATTCACACAATACCTCTTCACACAATGATTATCCACATTACTCTAATCAATCTTATGGTGGTTCTCCATCCTGGTCAACTTATCCAAGTCAAAGAAATGGTGGAAACTATGGCAGAGCTAGTAATTCTGGTTTTAGAGGCAACAGGAATGCTGGTAATTTCAGAGGAGGTTTCAGAGGTGGAAGAAATGGAGGCAGAGGTGGCAGACAGGATACTTCTAACTTTTATCCTCCAAGATACACCTATTCTGTCAAATGTCAACTTTGCAAGAAAAATGGTCATCTAGCTCCAGAATGCAGATATAGATATGTACCAAGTGACTATTCAATGCAAGCTTATTATACTTCTAATGATTCTTATGGTGATTATTATGATGATTATTGGTGTCTGAACCGTAAGCCTTTCTTCGCTTATAATGATGACTTTGCATCTTCTTATTCTTCTGGCTGGGTACCTGATTCTGGTGCTACACATCACATCACTCATGATCTATCCAATCTCAATCTTCACTATGAATACCAAGGTACTGATCAAGTCAGAGTTGGAAATGGATCAGGTTTGCATATAACTCATACTGGTTCTTCTACTTTACAAAATGACTCTGTTAAGTTTACCATTTCAAATGTACTTCATGTACCCTCTATAACCAAGAATTTAATCTCAGTTCTTCAATTTACTAAGGAGAATAACTGTTATTTTGAATTCTACTCTGACAAGTTTCTCATCAAGGATCTGGTTACCCACAAAGTTCTGCTTCATGGTCCTGTTAGAGATGGTCTATATCACATGGAGTTTACAACTGCACAACTTAAACAGGCTCTCTCATCCGGTTTATCTTCTTCAGCTCAATGGCACAATAAACTTGGACATCCAGCTTACAAAACCCTCAAGCATATTCTCTCATCAGTGAATGAAGTTATTGACACTCATTTGACTTCAACACTTTGCTCATCTGTCAGACTGACCAAAAGTCATCTTTGTGCCTTATCCTACTTTGGTACAAGCTCTAATAATGTTTATGGTCCTTTAGATTTAGTTTATTCGGATGTATGGGTGTCACCTTTGTGTTCCATTAATGGTTACAAATATTATGTTTCCTTCATAGATTCTTTCAGTAGGTTCACATGGTTGTACCCTATAGCTTACAAATCTGAAGTTCTACCAACATTTGTTAAGTTCAAAAATCTTGTTGAGAATCATCTTAATAGAAGAATCAAATTTATTCAATCTGATTGGGGTGGTGAATACAGAAATGTGTCCACTTACTTGGACTCTTGTGGCATAGGACATAGAGTTTCTTGTCCTCATGCTCATGCTCAAAATGGCACAGCTGAGAGAAAACATAGGCATATTGTAGAAACTGGTTTGGCTCTATTACATCATGCTTCCCTGCCAATATCTTTTTGGTCTTATGCATTTGAAACTGCCAATTACTTGATTAACAGATTGCCTACACCAAATTTGGACCAACTATCCCCTTTAGAATGCTTATTCAATGTGAAACCTGATTATCTTTTCTTACACACATTTGGTTCTCGCTCGCTATCCATGCCTAAGAAAATTCAACCATCACAAGTTAGAATCAAGATCTGTGCAATGTATCTTTCTTGGATACAGTGTTATGCATAAAGGCTATAGGTGTTTCAATCCAAGTACCAATAAGATCATCATTTCAAGGGATGTGAGGTTTGATGATAATGTGTTTCCATATGCTTCTTTACTTCCTTATTCTGGTACTTCTACATCTGTTTCTGTCACACCATCTGTTATACCTATTAGTACTACTTCATCACAACCAGTACAGATCTCCAATGAGGTTGATGTTTCATCATCCACTGCTGCACCTGCCTTAACTACTGCACCTGCTTCAACTGCCTCTCCGTCATTGCCAGCTTCTACTACACCTTCTCCTGCACCATCTCCATCTATTACTAATGCTCATCCAATGCAGACAAGAGGTAAAATGGGAATTTCTAAACCAAAACCAAGAGTATTTGCTTCTGAAGTTCAAAGTGTGTGTGAGGACATCACTGTACCCACTTGCTATACTGAGGCCTGTAAAGATCCCAGATGGAGAGCTGCAATGGATGAAGAGATTACTGCTTTACTTCAAAATGGCACTTGGAGGTTAGTACTTGCTGCTGATGGTCAAAATGTGATTGGTTGTAAATGGATTTTCAGAATCAAAAGAAGGGCAGATGGTTCTATAGAGAGATACAAAGCTAGATTAGTGGCTAAAGGATATAACCAAGTGGAAGGTATTGACTATCAAGACACTTTCAGTCCGGTGGTCAAACCCACCACTGTTAGAATTATTCTCTCTATTTCTCTCTACAAGAACTGGCAGGTGAGACAACTTGATGTGAAGAATGCATTCTTACATGGACACTTAACTGAGGAAGTTTTTATGGTTCAACCACCTGGATATGCAGATAAAATTCTTCCCAATCATGTTTGTAAACTTCAAAAGTCTTTATATGGTCTAAAACAGGCTCCTAGAGCTTGGTTTGAGAGGTTAAGCAAGTTCTTGTGTTCTCAGGGCTTTCTACCTTCCAAAACAGATACTTCTCTCTTCTACAGGGTCACTGATCATTCTGCACTTTACATTCTCATTTATGTGGATGATATTTTAGTCACTGGCAGTTCTACTAATGACATTGACACTCTCATTGCTGCTCTTGGTCAAGAATTTGCTATCAAAGACTTGGGATCTCTTCATTTCTTCTTGGGCATTCAAGCAATAACTAACTCAGCAGGTATCTTACTATCTCAAGAGCAATACATTACCAATTTGCTTATCAAAACTAAAATGAATGCTGCCAAACCAACTTCTACACCTATACTATCATCCAAATGTGCTGGTGACACTACACTGATCGCTGTCGTAAGCGACACAAATATAATTACACTTTCTTACTACTCAAAATATAAATATAGCAAGGGCAAGAAAGGATCGATCCCACAGAGAGGTCTAGGTTGTCGAATTGTTATGGTTTCCTATATAAAACACCGAGGAATTTCTGATTGTGTAAATAAAAATAAACAAAAAGCAAATAAAGTACGCAAATCAAGGATGTGAAAATATTGGATAAAGGTTTCATCTTCAATTGTAAACAAGTTTATGAATATATGAATAGAATTCGTATTTAATCTCGCTATCATCAAAAGCCTTAGAATACCTTATTGCAAGAATACTCCATAATTTCCTAAGTCATCGACACACACATTAGGGCTGCGTATGTGAATTCTACCTAAAGAATAACCTAACGCCTTGCGCTAATCAAGTTCAATTCCTAGGAGCATTAAGTTTCAGAAATAGGCTAATCAATGCAATTGTAATACATTGCGCAAACAATTCGAACAAAGGTCAATTTCTACATATGACTACGAGGATGTATCACTACAAACCCTAATCATATCATGCTACTCGTATTCAAGGTTATCGCTCGATGAAAACCCTAAAATAGCTATAGATATGGATGTGAGTTCAATCAATTCTAGACTCGACTAAACAAACATTCAATCATATTGCAATCCATCAATCATACAATTATTGTAACCCGTAGAAAGTGAACGATAATATTGAGAGAAAACTAATTCATAAAAATCATAACTTGGTTGCAATATCCAACTACATCTTCAACCAATAATAAAAACTTAGTTACTCATGGCATAGGAGTTCATAGCAAGAAGAAGGAGAAAACCTATCATGTTTCTAAACCCTAGTGTCTTTTTATTCCGTTTTGGTCTAATTGGTCGGTCTTTTTTTTTTTTTTTTCTCTTTTTCAATTTTTTTTTTTTTTTTTTTTTTTATTAGTAACTCAACCACTCTATTTCATCCTAGCAGTAATAACACGTCGATTTTTAGTGACCCACCAAAGCACTTAGAGAACAATAGATAAATATGGAAAAATAAAAATAGAATGTGATATGGTGATATTCCGAGATATGGTAACAACTATCATGTTAATTTGTGATTTCTGAGCTATATTCTTCCCTTTTAGTTAATTGGTTCCTCAACTCCTGCATTCAAAATGGTTCCATCCACTAATGGTGTCATCCTAAAGGCACAAGTTTCTAGATTTCGGAGTTCAAAAAGCACAAATTTTTCTGATTTTTCTATTTTTCAATTTTTTTTTTTTTTTTTTTTTTTTTTATACATAAAACAAACTAAAACATATAAATGCTCCCCCACACTTAAACTTTACATTGTCCTCAATGTAAAATTGAATCGTCCAAAGAAGGTTCAAGGTGGGAAATTCCGCAAATAATATGCAAAAACAAAGAAAATAAAGATAAAAGCAAATGCATAAAAGTAAAAAGATAAGGATAAAGATACAAAACCGGTGGGTTGCCTCCCACTAAGCGCTTGTTTTAAAGTCGACGGCCCGACTTGCTTCTTGTAAAATTCATTCCCCATACACCAATAATCTGAAAAGTTGGGGATCCTTCCATAGAACCTGTTTTTCAAACACTAGCTTCGCACAAATATTAGTAATATAAAACAGAAACGAAGCTATGAACCGATAAAAGTTTCCCCCACACTTATTCTTGTCCACACTTGAAAGTGCATAAAGAATATAGAAATCAGGGACTTCCACGGTTTCTTGTTCCATAACCTGCATAGTATGAGAATCAAGTATCTCTAATGGAGGAAATCGAGAAACAAAGTCATTCAACAATGTTTTCGAAGCACATACATTCAAACCAATAAGAGGTAAAGGAGAAGAAATAATAGGCAATGGGTTAGATAAACCTTGCACAATCTCTTGTATTACGGAATCCTCTTCATCCTTGAAAAACTCAAGTGAATTATTCACCTCTTGGATATCATGGTCCTCTATCAAACCTTGCAACCATTCTTCGTCCGTTTCCGCCTTAACCAAAGTTTCGACATAAACATCATCATTACAATCATTCACAAGTTCAATTGGGTCTTCCACAATATTGGTCATAACGGTCTCATTCTCAACATATTCCTCTTCATTAAACTCAAACCATGTTGCAAAATCTTGTAAAACACTAGTTTCATCATACTCATGTACCTTTTGAATAGGTTCTTGATCATTATAAAGATCAAGGATTGAGTCAACTACACTAATGTCATCCAATATCTCCAAAGGTTGGTCCTTTTCAACACAATCAACTTTACCGCAAAAAGACTCCATTGTACACTCCTCGGGGTTGCCACCATAAATTGGTTCAAACGATGTATTTGCATAATAATCATCATCACTATCATAGTCATCATAAGATTGGCTACCACTTCCCAAAGTTTGGTCTTTCGCAGAATTTTTCATGTCCTCTTTGTATTCTTCGATGCCTTGTCTTAAATATGAAACACTTTGTTGAAGCTCTTGGATTGATCCATCCAAGTTCTGAAAATAGCATTCCATTTGTTGGTAAAACTCATTCGACATAGACAAAGTAGAATTACTTACCTCAGTATTGCTAGGCCAATTATCTTCCCTTTGAATGGGTGAATGATCATAACTATGATCACAAATTGGGCCAAACATACTATTATTAGCACATTCGGTCGATGAAATTGGTTCCACGCTTGGTTGTCCACAAATTGACTCCATGCTGTCCATAAATTGTTGCATCTCATCTACCAAACTAGAGGAAAAATTATTAGGAAAACAACTATTCTCCCCTCCTTGTGGTTGCTCACTTACATAACCGCCATAAGAAGGTTGGAATGTATGAGAACAACTAAAAGGGTACGTGGAATATTGACCATAACCAAAGGATTGGTTCTGATTGTATTCCCCATAAGGGTGATAGTTTTCATGTTGTTGAGGTTGAAAGCCGTATTGATTGCTCCAATATGCTCCGTCCATAGAAATTGGTACCTGAAACGAGATTCTCAAAACTCGGTTAAGAACCAAAGAATAATAAAAAGTAAAACAAAACTAAATACAAAAATAAGAAACCAAAAACAATTAACAACCGTTGCCTCCCCGGCAACGGCGCCAAAATTTGATCGCTGTCGTAAGCGACACAAATATAATTACACTTTCTTACTACTCAAAATATAAATATAGCAAGGGCAAGAAAGGATCGATCCCTGAGAGAGGTCTAGGTTGTCGAATTGTTATGGTTTCCTATATAAAACACCGAGGAATTTCTGATTGTGTAAATAAAAATAAACAAAAAGCAAATAAAGTACGCAAATCAAGGATGTGAAAATATTGGATAAAGGTTTCATCTTCAATTGTAAACAAGTTTATGAATATATGAATAGAATTCGTATTTAATCTCGCTATCATCAAAAGCCTTAGAATACCTTATTGCAAGAATACTCCATAATTTCCTAAGTCATCGACACACACATTAGGGCTGCGTATGTGAATTCTACCTAAAGAATAACCTAACGCCTTGCGCTAATCAAGTTCAATTCCTAGGAGCATTAAGTTTCAGAAATAGGCTAATCAATGCAATTGTAATACATTGCGCAAACAATTCGAACAAAGGTCAATTTCTACATATGACTACGAGGATGTATCACTACAAACCCTAATCATATCATGCTACTCGTATTCAAGGTTATCGCTCGATGAAAACCCTAAAATAGCTATAGATATGGATGTGAGTTCAATCAATTCTAGACTCGACTAAACAAACATTCAATCATATTGCAATCCATCAATCATACAATTATTGTAACCCGTAGAAAGTGAACGATAATATTGAGAGAAAACTAATTCATAAAAATCATAACTTGGTTGCAATATCCAACTACATCTTCAACCAATAATAAAAACTTAGTTACTCATGGCATAGGAGTTCATAGCAAGAAGAAGGAGAAAACCTATCATGTTTCTAAACCCTAGAACTAAAAGTATGAGTTCTCCCTAATGGAGAGATATCTAGGTTTAGAGAAAAAGTTCTATTTATATGCCTCTCCCAAAAGGATACCCAAAAGTAGGTTAAGTCTTCTCCAAACCCGTCTCAAATTAGACAACCAAGCCCATGTGTGAAAATAAGTCTCTGGAATTTTCGGGCCCAAAAGCGTCGCCGGAATTGATGACGTCATCACCGGAATCCGGCCACCGGCGCCGGAATCCGATCGCCGGAAAAATGTCTCAGGCCACTTTGTCATCAGGTACTATCACCAGGCAATTCTACACTTCCAGTAGCTCCGCTTTGCTTCTCTGCAGTCCGCACATTCACAAAAACCATTTTAGCCAATTCCCATTTCTTGCGAAAACGCGCCTAAAAGCGTGACTCGTAGCACATATGTCCGGCCATCGACTCTTGCATCCGACTCGTACCCCCTTCACGATTCACTGAATAATTATGATTCACGCTTTAACTTCCGCAATCCGACATCCCGGGCTATGCTCACCGGTGCACCAATCTCGCCCACTTTTCGCACTGCGGCTGCAGTTCTGGAATTTCCTTGCAGGCATAAACTTCAGTTCATACATCCCCTGGCACTTTCTTGTCTACCAGAACATCACCACTATCAGCACCACAACCAACTGCACTTCTTGTTGCTCATGTATACCTGCAATTCAACTCATCAGTTCAAGTCCATAACCACCATGTACTTGCAATTCCAACTGCAATTCAGTCACAGATAGCAGCAACATCAGAGCTCCACCATTCTGCACAAGCCATTCTACTCCTTTATTCTGCATCACTGACTTCTACCAGCTCCATGCAACCTCTTTAATACATCTCTGCCGCAACTGAAGCAACAAACCTTGCTCAAGTGCAAGACTGCATCAACCCATTCTCTCCGAACTTATTTGATTCCATCAGTAGCATTCACCATTTCAGTTCACAACCTACAGTTTACCCTTGCATTGCCTAAAAACAGCTTCATACCTCCTTTGCATTGCAGCTGAAACTTCAGCTGCAACTCACTCTTAACTGTACCCATCAGCTCTGTCTGCATCCAGTCCAGCTCAAGCCAGTCTCTGCCAATTCCATTTCTTCTTGTCTTAGTTGCACGCCTCCTTCTATGTATTGCAACCATTCTCCATAACTGCAACAATAGCTTCTCTTGTTCAAATATCAGATACATCCCCATCGACTGCGCAAAACTTCTTCCATCTTGTTCTCATTGCAGCTGCATAACCAAAACCAACAACAGAACTGCCAATCCTCAGCCATTATCTATTAGCAACAATTCCTCCAACACCTGTACCTCTTTCCTGTAACTATACACAGCCAAGCCAACAACTCAGTCCCTGCGACAACGCCATATCGACACCCAGCCTTCGGTTCCAGCTCAGAGTCAGTCACAGCATCAATTCTAAAATCATTCTCCCTTGCCTCCAGCCCATGACCTGCAATTGCACTGCCTTGCAACTTGCGGCTCCAACTCCAGCTGCTACTCCACAACACCACAGCTGCAACTCCATTGTTATTAACGGCTCACCCTAACAAAGGCTCTAACATCTTTGGCACTTCCTCACTGCGCTTTAATCGAGCCAACACCAGCTCCACCATCTCAAGCAGCCACTAGTAAAGCACCAACACCCCTTAGTTGTTCCTGGATTAGGTAATTCCACAAACACCTGATGTGTGTTACTCTGTTAATACAAAATTGAGCTTGTCATTGATTCCCAAGCTCTTTCAATCTCCTTCCCTGCTAGCATACAAAACCCAGAGTTGTAAATATTCACACACTGACCCATCATCATCATCTTTGTCATGTATTCTTTTTGGTCTCGAGTTCTCTTTGCTCCCATTCCATCGATCGACAATGCCCGCTCAGCAATGCTCACATTCCAACTCGAGATGTACCATTCATCACCATTATCATTCCTGAGCTTCATTGCTATCACGTTAAACTCCCAATCTTCAATCGACGCAACAATCTCTTCTCAGATTCGAATCAGCTGTAGTTATACAAACCCATTTTTGCTTCTCTTTGCTGGTCTCAGATGGAGCTCTTAATCCTTGATATATGGCCATCGAACCCATGGCAATCATCATCTTCTTTACAGCATCAAATCTCCTCCAATTCATCCCAATTGCGGCTGCACACTTCTTTCTCAATCTCAGGTGTTTGTACTAAATGTCTGAGAAACACTCGACCTAGCTTAGTTATAAAGGAGTGGATGCCCCTTAACAAACCGTAGCCTGTCTTTAGCATTCTGTCAGCAAGTTACCCCTTATCCTCAGCTAGGCTCTCAATAACACTTCCCTATAACCAAAATCTGGCTACCCCTTAACATGTGGCTGGGCTCTCATTAGTATTAGCCGATGAAATGTCCGGTTTACCATTCCGAGTTCTTCTTTTGCCCATAACTTCTTCATACGATCTCCGAATGACTCCGTTCTTTCGCCATTGTCTTCATCTTCTCGTCCTCTACACAATGAAAAGTAGAAATCTTGCATTTGAACGAGTTCCAATTGGTCTTTGGCCTTTCTCCATTTGTGACTTCACTTTTGTAGCTATTTCTACTTCTTTTTGCTCCAAATGACTCCAAAACACCTGATAACTCAAAACCAATATAAGATACATAATTCACACGAAAAATAGCAAAGAAAGCATAAATACTAGATATTAAATACGGTGTATTCTACACCTATCATACACCATTTGAGGATCCTGTTTTATATAGAAGTACAGTGGGTGCCCTGCAGTATGCTACAGTCACCAGACCTGACATTGCATTTGCTGTTAACAAAGCTTGTCAACATATGCATCTCCCTACCAATGAACAACGGTCTCTTTGTCAAGAGAATTTTACGCTACTTAAATGGTCTTGTTTCTTTTGGTGTGCAATTTAAAAAAGCAACAAAGACTTTGCAATTACGAGGCATACTCGGATCTTTGATTGGTTGCAGTGATATGTCCGATAGAAGATCAAGCTGGTGGTATGGCTATTTTTCTAGGTCCAAATCTGATTTCCTTGTGTTCTAGAAAACAGAAAACTGTCTCTAGATCAAGTACGAAGGCGAATACCTGCTCTCGTGATGCTACTTACGAAATTGTGTGGGTTCAATCTCTTCTTCTTGAGCTACACTTCTCCTTGCCCAGTACCGGTTTGTGGTGTGACAACATGGGAGCTACCTATCTCACAGCAAATCCTATCTTTCACAACAGAATGAAGCATATAGAAATCGCATTTCATTATGTGAGATAACTTGTTGCTGCCAAGGCCTTAGATGTTCGTTTTCTCTCTACTCAAGATCAACTAGCTGACATTTTTACTAAGGCACTCTCCACAACTCGTTTCTCTGTGCTGCGGCTCAAGCTCAGTGTTATTGGTTTCTCCAGACCCTGATCTTGCGGGGGGGGTGTTAGCATATCAGTGTTTGAGTGTGTGAAATATGTGAGTGTGTGAAATGTGTGTGTGAGTTGAGCATGTGTGAGTTGAGCGTGTGAGTGTAACTGACAGGTGGCTGAAGTGTACCGGCCAACCCAATGAACTTGGTGCAGTGAGCTTTTAAATATCTCAGGTGTTGTTCTGAGATAATTAATTTGAAATGAAATCTGAGAAAACCAGTTGAAGATTGTCTAGCGACATTTATCTTCTTAACAAATTGAATAATGTTCTAGTAGTACCTAAGTTAACCAAAAATCTCTTATCAGTTAGCCAATTTACTCGTGATTATTTATGTTCTTTTGACTTTGTTGATTCTGGTTTTAAGATAAGGGACCGACGAACGGGGGCTATACTTGCAACCGGCGGTAGGAAAGGTGGACTTTATGCCTTGGATACAGGGGGAGCGATTGCAGCTTTCTCTGCTATTAAAGGAAAACAATAGAAAGTGATTTGTGGCACCAACGACTAGGCCACCCACACTCTATGCTTTTGGGAAAACTGAACTCCAGTAACTTAATTTATGTTTCATGGAATAAGAGTTTTGATATTTGTTCTAGTCGCCAGATGGGTAAAAGTTGTCGTCTTTCTTTCCCTCACTTGAATAATAAGTCTACAATTCCATTGCATAAGATTCATTGTGATCTACGGGGTCCTGCCCCGGTAAAATCATCACAAAATTTTCGATACTATGTTATTTTTGTTGATGATTTTTCTCGTTATACTTGGATCTATCCTCTTAAAAAGAAATCAGATTTTTATTCCACTTTCGTTACTTTTCATAAAATGATTGAAAATCAATTTGATCATCATGTTAAAATCTTTCAATGTGATGGAGGGGAGAATTTTCCTCTACATCCTTTATAAGCTACTTACAGCAACAAGGAATTATTCGGCATATTTCGTGTCCGCATATTTCGTGTCCGCATACTCCCGAGCAAAATGGAGTTGCTGAACGAAAGCATCGCCACATTGTTGAAACTGGTCTCACCTTAATGTTTCATGCTAATATTCCTCAGCATTATTGGCCGGACGCTTTTTTGACAACTACTCATCTTGTGAACCGGCTTCCGAATTCGGCCCTTAAGATGGATACACCATTTTTTACATTATACCGTACTCACCCTAACTATGAAATGTTGAGCATTTTTGGTTGCAGGTGTTTCCCTTACCTTCAAGTCTATACCAAAAATAAATTTGGACCTCGGTCATACCCATGTGTATTTTTGGGTTACAGTTCTCTTCACAAGGGTTACAGGTGTTTGCAGCCGTCTACAAAGTGCATTTTTATTTCACGGCATGTCGTGTTTGACGAAAGTGTCTTCCCTTTTAAAGAATCTTGTAACACCTCTACCAACAGTGACTTGAAGATTACCTCTTTTAATGAATGGAGAGACAAGCCAGAATCTAGAGAACCACCGCCATCACCGTCAGCATCTCAACCAATATTCACGTTTGGTCTTCCACCAATTTCACAACCTACTCCACCCCTTGATTGTCCTCCTACACCTTCAACAGATAACATTCAAAACCCATTATCCACAACTTCACCTAGCACCACCTTACTACAAAATTCTACATTACCTACGGATAATACTCACAAACCTGCCTTGAATACAACTTCTGAATCTCATGCTAATATAAAACCCATAGTGGATGCCAATTTATCCCCTTCACCTTTACCTAGACGCCAACTTGTTTTTGAACCACCACAAACTCAACAACCCACTGTCCCTACTACCGTTGGTCATCAAATACCCACTGTCCCTACTACCATTGGTCATTCTATGACTACCAGGGCGAAGGCAGGAATTTACAAACCTAAAATTCAGAACTACCTAGCTTCCAAAACACATGCTTTTCCAGTT
Organism: Papaver armeniacum; assembly: GCA_023531295.1. Taxonomy (NCBI): domain Eukaryota; kingdom Viridiplantae; phylum Streptophyta; class Magnoliopsida; order Ranunculales; family Papaveraceae; genus Papaver; species Papaver armeniacum. The sequence continues at coordinate 79,571 of JAJJWW010002935.1, forward strand.
CTAAAATCTAGTGATCCAACGGAACCTAAATCTATCAAAACCGCCCGTAAGAGTATCCATTGGGTTAGGGCTATGCATGATGAACTAAAAGCTCTACAATGTCGTTGGCTCTCGTTGGGTATTCAAAACTAAGCTCAAAGCAGATGGATCCATTGATCGTTTTAAAGCACGGTTGGTTGCAAAAGGATACAACCAACTTGAAGGTGTTGACTTCAATGAAACATTTAGCCCAGTTGTCAGGCATACAACTCTTCGAGTTGTTCTCTCGGTTGCTCTTGTACGTGGTTGGCCACTTCGTCAGCTCGATGTAAAGAATGCATTCCTCCATGGTTACTTGAAAGAATCTGTCTATATGGAGCAACCACCTGGCTTTACCGATCCGTCTAAGCCCAATCATGTTTGTCATCTCCATAAAGCAATTTATGGACTAAAAAAAGCTCCACGGGCCTGGTTTGAACGTTTTAGTCAATATTTACTTCGTATTGGATTCAATTATTGCAGGGCAGACTCGTCACTATTTACCTTGCACTGTGACATGTGTATTATATATTTGTTGCTTTACGTCTATGATATTATCATTACCGGCTCTTCCAGTTCTCTTCTTCATCGTCTCATAACAAAGCTCAGCTCAGAGTTTGCCATGAAAGATCTCGGCGAGTTACATTATTTCCTAGGCATAGAGGTCACTAAATTTTCTGGTGGTTTATTTTTATCTCAGCAGAAATACATCAAAGATATTCTTGCGAGAAATTCAATGTCCGAGAGTAAACCTGTTGCCACACCACTTGCAATTAAACACGAGCTTCACCAAACAAGTTCTCTTACTGATGCAACTCAATATCGCCAAATGGTTGGTTCATTGCAGTATCTTACTCCTACAAGGCCTGATATTGCTCATGCCGTTAATCTTTTTTTTTTTTAATTTAGAAGGTTATATTAAAAGAAAAATATGTACATAGATCATCCTAGGAACAATTCAGTCACCAGCTACAAGTGAAGAACTGTATCCCACATAAACAAAATTTGATACATTGAAAAATCTTTAAAAACCACCCTATCTGACAGCCAGAGAACAATTGTCTGTCTAATTTGCAGACATACTTCCTCAGAATCCATTTCTCTACCCCCAAATGCTCTGCTGCCCCTTTCCTTCCAAAAATGCCACAACACTGCATAAATAGTTTTCCACCAAACCTCTCTACATCTTCCACTTAAGACATTACAGCTCCACAACTCAAATTGTTTCTTCACAGTAGCAGGACAAACCCAAGAAATTTTAAATGCCTTAAGGAAGTAAGACCATACCTCAGTAGCAAACTTGCAGTGTAAAAACATATGATCTGCAGTTTCCTCATGCTCCTTGCAAAACAAACACAATACATTCTCCACTTCAACCCTTCTGTGATGTAACATACTCCTTGTTGGCAAAGAGTCATGGAAGTTAGCCCATAACATGAAGCTAACTTTATAAGGAATGTTCTTCCTCCACAAATACTTATGAAAATCACAATTATCATCCACATCTTGAACTTGAGAATCATAACATTTCTTTACTGAGAATCCCCCCATTATGTCAATTTCATCCTCTTCTTCATTTAATCCATGTACTGGACCCAAAGCATTACACAATAAATCCCATTCCAGCTATTCTGCAGCTGTCAATCTTCTCCTTGCTTCACAAACTAAAGCTCCATCAACCACCATATCAGCCACTGAAGCAGTTTTGTTTTTACAAGCTTTATAAATGCCTGCAAATCTTACACAGAGCTTACCCAAACTAGACCATTCATCCAACCAAAACCTTACTGACTTCCCGTTGTTCATTTTAAAAGTGATCTTATCCTGCAAAAAAATAGAAGAGTTGAGTATGTTCTTCCACACACTCCTTCCTTTGGGTTTGAAATCATCACTAGGTAACAAAATATCTGGATTATTACTGAACTTCTCCTGCACCACCCTTCTCCACAACATCTTTTTCTCCCTAGAATACCTCTGTTGATGGGTGAAAACTACTCCTGCAGAATTTGGTAATTTGGGGTGTGGATGAGGAATGAATCTAAACCTTCAACAAATGCACTGCGCGGTGAGTGCTTGTAGATTCGAGAGATCAATCTGTGCAAGTCCGGCCTCAACCAAGAAATGGCCGTTCCAGACTTGTTTCGGTCACAAAGTGAAGGAGATGGGGTTGATCTTAGGGAGGGAAGCGAAGAAGGTGTTGAGATTGTGAAGGTGTTGGCTTGCTTATGACTTGTATGTGAGAAAGATGAGCAAGCTTACGGTTGATGCAAGCAGGCTCTGGGTGTTTGAATACGGTTTTTGTATTAACACTTGGTTTCTGTCGACTGAACTTGTGTTGTTCTGTCCCCTCTTTGAAATAGGGCGGAGAACCTATTTATACAAGTCATTGAGCCTCATTCACGTTTCTCGTGGGAAGTGGAGGTAGTGGAATGATGGAGTAGTGGAGTTGTGTGTCGGTGATACACGACCGGTCTTGCCCACTTCTCCTGTTCATCTCTAACCGCCCATGACTTCCTAACACGTTCTTGTGATGGCGCGTTGCACGCCGCACGCGTAAACCGCTTGAGACCAATACCCCCAGTATGTATCCCCCGGTTTGTGACATGATTGATGTCTGGAATGTGGATCGTGGATCCACGAACGATAGCATGTAATCTTTGAATTGAATAAGCGTGTTATTGAGGAAGTTGATACTTGTGAAGTATCGTGTGTGTATTTTATGCGTAGTCTTTTTGCATTGTGGTGTGGTAAGGTGATGGGTAATGACGCCTTACGACCAATTGACTCGACCGGGTTGTATAACCAAGTTGGTGAAGTTGGACGGATGAGATGAGCTTTGAGACACTCATCTGCGGCCAGTTAATGAATATTAGGGTTTTTTGAAGAGGTGCGCAAGCATCACTCTCCAGCTTGGTCGAAACCAAGCATGGGAAGGATTTTGGAGAGGGCCAGACCATACATGCGTGTTGACGGCATGATGGTGTAGGTGCTGTATTCCGTTCCCTCATGAAAGCGCGATCCGGGCCACTCAATTTGACCGGCAAAGAGGAGTGGTCGAGATTGATTTTGCGATAGAAGTTTGATACCGCAAGAAGCCGCGCGCCACACTCTTTTTCCGTAGCGTTTTCCAAGACGACCTAACTTGGTCGGTCTTGGCTGTTGGTTTGGCGTGAAGATGGTAGGCTGATGTTCACGCCCATGTCTCACCGTCCCATGAAAACGTGATCTAAGCCACCCAATTCGTCCGGTGAAGTTGAGTGGTCAAGATCGATTTGCAATTTGGGAAGTGTATCCACGCATGTTTGAGCGGGCGTTTTGGATTGGCAGGGCGTGATATGCCTTGGCCGACCGCATGAAGAGGTAGATGGGCCCACGGTGGTCATCTTGGTATGACCAGGACTGCTTAATCTAATCTGTGACCCTCCATTCGTGCCGGAGAAGATGGACGCGTGATGGCTTGAACCCTAATTTTGGCTTTTAAAGCCGCGCGACCATGCTATTTCAGGCGGACGAATGTGTTGTAACCAACCATGGTTGGTTTTGACCGATTGGTCAAGTGTGTAGGCGGTCACATGGTGATTGTGTCGACATGCTCCGGGCCCTTTGAGTTCTGCATCTACACCCTCCATCTATACCTGCGAAGATGGATGGTTGAGACCGTTTTGCGGCACATGTAATATGCCGCAAACCCTAATTTAGGGTTTTCCGCCCATAATGCTTGGTATGGACGGTTTCTTGGCAAGCAAAGGCCAATGGTCGACCATGCGGGGTCGGCCGTGTGTATTCCATACCGCTTGGGGTGATGGAATTGATCCGTGGTCATCCAATCATGCTTGTGGAGTTGGATGACTGCGATCGATCATATCCGGCAAGCTAAGGCCGTGGGTATTCCATACCATGCTTAGGGTGATGGAATTGATCGTGGTCATCCAATCATGCTTGTGGAGTTGGATGGCTTGCGATCGAATCATATCCGGAGACCGATACGGTCAAGTCAGGATGCTCAATCGGGCTAGTATAACACACCGAGAGGGCTCAATCGGGCTAGTATAACACACCGAGAGGGGCTCAATCGGGCTAGTATAACACACCGAGAGGGCTCGGGCTAGTATAACACACCGAGAATCGGCCTGCACGGGTATTTCGTACATGGTTTCATTATAGTGCTTGGAGGTTCGTGTTACTCTGTATGAGTAACACTCGAGTCTCATGCCACATCGATAATGATTCATTATAGTGCTTGGAGGTTCGTGTTACTCTATAAGAGTAACACTCCAGTCATCATGCCACACCGATAATGAGTACGGGAAATACAAGGCTGAATTAAGTGAGGAGTATCCAACACTTATAAATGGCTTTATCTTTTACAAGATGTCGGCCGCATGATTTTTCCGGGTTTTTTACAAACTCAACCTTGAACGAAAATCCACCATCAACATTAAGTCCCCTGCCTAGCACACAATGGTTACACTATTGTGTGGTAGGCATGAGATGGTGACAGATTAAAGATAAAACTTATGAGACAATGTTAGATGTTACCGGGAGAGACGGGTCGTCCTGTCCTTCGAGCATGTCACGTTCAAGAGACGTCCGAGAAAAGTGTTCCCCTAGCATGATGTCGGTCTTGCCGCTTCGATCGACCTTGCTATGACTGCATTTTTGGTCGAGGGGCTATTGCGCCTGCTTCGTTCAATCGTGGGGATGTGCCTAATCGACGATCACATTGCGCCCGCTTCGTTCGTGGGGTTCTGCGCTTGATCGCTTGTTGTGTATGCCTTCGGTTGAAAGTGGGTCTCTTGTGTACATGCTTCAAACGTCAGCCATGTGATTCGACTAAAACCGGCCCCTGTTTGTGTGCGCCTATTATACCAGCCTTATGTCGTGATTAACACCAGCCTTTGCGACTTGAGCAATACCGGCCTTTTGACTTGAGCAATACGGACTTGAGGCTTGTACCGTCTGAGACTTGAATGATGTTTGGACTGGCCATTGTGTGAGTTGTGTCTTGCCGTGTGTGGCGACACTTCTTATATGCTTTTATACAAGTTCTAACTCTTGTCTTTTATTTCATTGCGGTAGAAAGAATCCCTGTTGAGATGTCTTCGGAGATAATGCCGGGTGCCAAGTCGGGAAGTGTTGTGACTTCAAAGATATGCCGAACATCGATAATGAATTGTTCACCGCGCCCTTTCAACTATATGAAAACATCCGTTCCACGGGATAACCTTCCTCCTATCGACTTCGGGGTTTTCATGCTCGGCTGGGTCCTCATGAAGGATGGATGAGACGTATGTTGAGCAATGAGTACATCAAAGATAACTTGACCAGAGCACGAGATTATTGATGTAGCTTGAGTGTTGAAACGACTCGAGAGGATGTTAAAGTGGTTTTAAGTGCGAACGTTGAGGTAGATCCCGGAGAGAGTGTTGAAGCGGGATTCCGAAGCGAACAGGGGTCCGGAGAGAGCATTGAGGCGTCTCTTGAATAGACTATTGAAGCGGCTCGCGGGAGGGAGAGTTGAAGTGGCTTCATCTCCAGTTCGATTTACCCTTGCGAATTCCATGATTCTTGTGGACCATCTTTCTCGTGTTGAAGAAGTCCTTGATCGACGGTGAAGGAACTTCATGCCGAGCCTCAGTCCCCAAGCGTGGTTTACATGGTTTGTTCGTAGTGGTTTTTGTCGATCCTGGTATGGAATATCTCGAACGTTGTTGCATCATTGCGGGAGTCGTACATGTGGCACTGGGAGTTGGAGTTGGCGGACACGCGGGATATTGTATCTCGGTGGTTTTCCCCTTGCCGCTTGAGGAACCGCGAGGAAGGTCAAGGTTGTATCGCCTGTTGGTGAGATATATGCCCTTGCGTCACGCTCGTACATCCTTATCTGGTTGTAGCCGCTACATCCATCCATGGAGAGAACATGCCGTGTCCATTTGGTTGCATCTACTAACATGTCGATGTTCGGTAGAGGAGAATCGCTTTTGGAGCATTCCATTGGGCGGAGAGACCGGGTGTCGGTCTCTTACGCTAATTGCTAACAGCGACGCGGTATATTGTCTTCCCCTTCTAATCACGTCTTGCTTCGAAAGTGCGTCCCCTTTTGGTGTGAGTATGGGTTGAAGCTTCACCGTATGTGTTGGTCTGGTTTCCTTAGAAGTCCGTCATTGTGGTGGGATGACGCACAATCTTGCATGGGCTAACCTTGGCCGTCCTGAGAGTCTTGAGAGAAATCACATTGGAAGACGCTCCTGTGTCGACGAGGGCCCTCATGAACTCTGAACCCTTGATGTGTGCGGTAACATGTAGGGCCGGTCGTGATCTTTTCTCGCCCATCATGTCGTCTTCTCGTAAATGTAACATTATTTACGGGTGTTTTTCGATGCGATTAAGACTTACGGACGTGAAGGAGTCGGGTGTACGTCCGTAGCTATTTTATTAATTACGGAAACATCTCTGCACGTTGATTCTTTGAGAGGCGCAAGAGTTCACACAAGCTTTCCACTAGAGATGCCGCTTCCTAATCCACTTTGGTCTCTCGGTTCGTAGTAAATCTGTTGACTCGGGAGGATCGTTGTGAGGATCGGTCCCAGTGTAGGAATCTCCATGACAGGACCGTTCATATCCGATGTCGCTCATTTGATCAGGTCCACGTAGGTCCGCGTGGTGAAATACCTCTTTACGAGTTGTGGCCATATCCGTTTGAGTCTTAGCAAGAACTTTTCGCTTCTCCATCAAGTCCGAAATGGTAATGGATGGTGGTCCTCCTCTCGTCCCTCCGGCTCCTCGTCCCGATGCGGGAGTGAAAGTTGTTGCTCCGGTGACTTTTGGAGGCGTTACGCTTGAGGAGTTGTCGGGATTTGCGGCTGCTCGACTGACGGTGACGGGAGGTGTTACACTTACTGGAACATCTCTGCGCTACGCTTGCACCGTGGTAGAAGTGACGGCTGCATAAGGTGTATTGACCACGGTAGCTCCGGAAATTATAGGATGGAGCCTCTTCGATATCTTTGTGTTACTCGCCAAGAAGAAGAGGTTGAAAAGTTGCCTAAGGAATTGAAGTCAAGCAGGTTGTACTTCAATGGATGAAAGTCTCTCTTGCCCGGAAGGACGAGTTCTTTCTGTGAAGGACTTTCCTTGAAGGATCGTAGCTACCTACTTGTCTTTTTAGATGCTCTTGTTTTTGAGTGATAGTGAGGATTCCTTTGACTACCAGGTTTTGAATTAATAGGTAATTGAATTGGTTCATTTTGAGATAGTTTGGTGAATGATTTTTTCGAAAGAGGTTATTTTAAATGAAATTTGCATCTTGGTCATGAATGATTGCACATGTCACATGAAGTTGCAAACGTTGTGTGAAAGGAAAGCATGAATGAAACAGACATGGTGTTTGATTCTTTGAGCCTCTTTCTCCACGTGTGGGATGCTAAGTCCCAGTGAATTCTAAACTATCTTTCTTGTAAAATTGTTGAGTATAACTTACTTGCTTTTGAAGCCTCATTTGTATCAAACCGGAGTAGCCTCTCCAAGAGAATCCTCCGCACTAACTTCTCAAAGCTGTCCCTCTGAGCCAAGCTTCTCCTGAACAATGCGCTTCAAAGCGTTGCACTCCACCGGTGGGGTGATGAAGGGACCGGTGGTAATGACAGATACCTCGGGTCCATTACTTCTTGACAGTGAGGTGGGCGCCGTATCGGGGTAGCTTTATCTCTCCGTTTCGTACCCACGTCTCCGGTAGCTCGAGAATCTTCTTCGGTGGGAAGGGGAAATGTAAGTACCTTGTGTCCACTTTTCTGCGTTAGCGGCGTTGCGATGTCTCCCCGTGGCTTTGATATAGAACAGGAGATGAAGTTGGAAGACTTGCAGCGCCATCATGTCTGCGGATTGTCTTCCTAAGTAGAGGGATGTAGAAGGTGTCGTAATGTCACTGCTTGAGTGACCGGATTGAACGCTCCCATCCTCTGTATTCGGGCATTTCTTGATTGATTTCTCCTTCCTCAAGCGTTTCTTGATTGGTTGGAAGGCCGACGCGGATTGGACAGATCTTAGGGCTTGGCAAGAGCTTTGAGGTATAAATCCTCTGGCAAGGCTCTATAGGCTGCGGGTTCCCCTTCTTTATATCATGGAGACATCGTAGCATTACGGATAAGTCTCCTCTCTGTGGAGTTGCATCGGGTCTCCATTGTTGACCGAACCATGTTGTTCATCTTCCTGGGTCTCCTGTGGTTGCGCGCCCTTTTTGCTTCTCCACCGGTAAAGATGTGACTCTGGTTAAAGAGTGCATTGCCCGAGTGGATGCCTTTCGATGCTTCTTGTAATTGTGCCGCCATATCATTCAAAAGGCGAAATGTCTCGCTCTCGCCCTCTGGTGATACCGACTTGATTTGCCAAGACATCCTCCGGCATTCTAGCTATGCTTCCCATGATATCTCGAACCACTGCTGGATTCCGAGTGAGGATACATCGTGAGACGAAAACGATTCGAGAATTCGATTCTTGTAACCGAGAGATCAATCTCCCCTTTGTGGTCGCCAATTGTTGATGGGTGAAAACTACTCCTGCAGAATTTGGTAATTTGGGGTGTGGATGAGGAATGAATCTAAACCTTCAACAAATGCACTGCGCGGTGAGTGCTTGTAGATTCGAGAGATCAATGCAGTGCAAGTCCGGCCTAAACCAAGAAATGGCCGTTCCGGACTTGTTTCGGTCACAAAGTGAAGGAGATGGGGTTGATCTTAGGGAGGGAAGCGAAGAAGGTGTTGAGATTGTGAAGGTGTTGGCTTGCTTATGACTTGTAACAGAAAGATGAGCAAGCTTACGGTTGATGCAAGCAGGCTCTGGGTGTTTGAATACGGTTTTTGTATTAACACTTGGTTTCTGTCGTCTGAACTTGTGTTGTTCTGTCCCCTCTTTGAAATAGGGCGGAGAACCTATTTATACAAGTCATTGAGCCTCATTCACGTTTCTCGTGGGAAGTGGAGGTAGTGGAATGATGGAGTAGTGGAGTTGTGTGTCGGTGATACACGACCAGTCTTGCCCACTTCTCCTGTTCATCTCTAACCGCCCATGACTTCCTAACACGTTCTTGTGATGGCGCGTTGCACGCTGTAAACCGCCAGACCAATACCCCAGTATGTATCCCCCCAGTTTGTGACATGATTGATGTCTGGAATGTGGATCGTGGATCCACGAACGATAGCATGTAATGCTGAATTGAATAACTGTGTTATTGAGGAAGTTGATACTTGTGAAGTATCGTGTGTATTTTTGCGGTGTCTTTGCATTGTGGTGTGGTAAGGTGATGGGTAATGACGCCTTCGACCAATTGACTCGACCGTGGTTGTATAACCAAGGTGGTGAAGTTGGACGGATGAGATGAGCTTTGAGACACTCATCTGCGACCGTTAATGAATATTAGGGTTTTTGAAGAGGTGCGCAAGCATCACTCTCGGCTTGGTCGAAACCAAGCATGGGAAGGATTTTGAGAGGACCGACCATACATGCGTGTTGACGGCATGATGGTGTAGGTGCATGTATTCCGTTCCCTCATGAAAGCGCGATCCGGGCCACTCAATTTGAATGGCAAAGAGGAGTGGTCGAGATTGATTTTGCGATAGAAGTTTGATACCGCAAGAAGCCGCCCGCCACACTCTTTTCCGTGGCGTTTTCCAAGACGACCTAACTTGGTCGGTCTTGGCGGTTGGTTTGGCGTGAAGATGGTAGGCTGATGTTCACGCCCATGTCTCACCGTCCCATGAAAACGTGATCTAAGCCACCCAATTCGTCCGGTGAAGTTGAGTGGTCGAGATCGATTTGCAATTTGGGAAGTGTATCCACGCATGTTTGAGCGGGCGTTTTGGATTGGCCGGGCGTGATATGCCTTGGCCGACCGCATGAAGAGGTAGATGGGCCCACGGTGGTCATGCTTGGTATGACCGGACTCGCTTAATCTGTCTGTGACCCTCCATTCGTGCTTAGGGAGAAGATGGACGTGCGTGATGGCTTGAACCCTAATTTTGGCTTTTAAAGCCGCGCGACCATGCTATTTCAAAGCGGACGAATGTGTTGTAACCAACCATGGTTGGTTTTGACCGATTGGTCAAGTGTGTAGGCGGTCACATGGTGATTGTGTCGACATGCTCAGGGCCCTTTGAGTCTGCATCTACACCCTCCATCTATACTGCGAAGATGGATGGTTGAGACCGTTTTGCGGCACATGTAATATGCCGCAAACCCTAATTTAGGGTTTTCCGCCCATAATGCTTGGTATGGACGGTTTCTTGGCAAGCAAAGGCCAATGGTCGACCATGCGGGGTCGGTAGTGTGTATTCCATACCGCTTGGGGGTGATGGAATTGATGCGTGGTCATCCAATCATGCTTGTGGAGTTGGATGACTGCGATCGAATCATATCCGGCAAGCTAAGGCCGTGGGTATTCCATACCATGCTTAGGGTGATGGAATTGATCTGTGGTCATCCAATCATGCTTGTGGAGTTGGATGACTGCGATCGAATCATATCAGGAGACCGATACGGTCAAGTCAGGATGCTCAATCGGGCTAGTATAACACACCGAGAGGGGCTCAATCGGGCTAGTATAACACACCGAGAGGGGGCTCAATCGGGCTAGTATAACACACCGAGAATCACACATACGGGTATTTCGTACATGGTTTCATTATAGTGCTTGGAGGTTCGTGTTACTCTCGTATGAGTAACACTCAGTCTCATGCCACATCGATAATGATTCATTATAGTGCTTGGAGGTTCGTGTTACTCTATAAGAGTAACACTCGGTCATCATGCCACACCGATAATGAGTACGGAAATACAAGGCTGAATTAAGTGAGGGAGTATCCAACACTTATAAATGGCTTTATCTTTTACAAGATGTCAGCGCATGATTTTTCTGGTTTTTTACAAACTCAACCTTGAACGAAAATCCACCATCAACAACCTCCAAATCCACTTTGCCTTGAGAGATTTACTAGCACATCTGAGATTCTTGATACCTAAACCACCTAAATTCTTAGGCCTACAAATCTTTAGCCATGACACCCAACACACTTTCCTTCTATTTTCACTGGAATCCCACAAAAAATTCCTCATCAATCTGGTTAGCTTCTTCTCCACCTCTACATGCATATGAATCAAAGAAAAAAAATATACATGCAAGCTAGCAAGACAACTCCTTATCAACACCAACCTGCCTGCCTTATTTAAGAACTTCTTCTTCCAAGTTGCAAGCTTATTCTCCATTCTCTGAATGACCTTATCCCAAACAGCAACACTTCTTGCAGTAGCACCAATTGGCAATCCTAAATACTTAATAGGTAATTTCTCCACTTTGCATCCCAGCTCCATAGCTAATGAAGAAATAACACTATCAGCACCTACACTTATTAATGCACTCTTATCTAGATTCAGCTTCAACCCTGTCAACATCTCAAAAGAATTCAGAATCAGATAAAGCTTCCTGATTTCCTCCACAGTTACATCCACAAACAAAATTGTATCATCTGCAAACTGTAAGTGTGCCCAATCATGCCGTTAATCTTGTTAGTCAGTTTATGCATCTCCCCACTATTATTCATATCCAAGCTGTTAAAAGGATTTTACGGTACTTAAACGACACTCTTGATTATGGGATTCAACTCCTCGCCAACTCTACACTTAATCTTTATGCCTTTTCAGACGCTGATTGGGCAGGTTGTGTGGATACACGACAGGCTATAATATTTATTTGGGGGCAAACTGCATATCATGGTGTTCGAATAAGTAGCCAACGGTATCTCGTTCTAGTACCGAGGATGAATATAGATCCATGGCGTCCACGACTGCTGATATTACATGGATCACGTATCTTCTTCGTGAACTTGGAATTGGTCTTTGCAAAGCTCCTATTCTATATTGTGACAATATCAGTGCTCTCTATCTAGCCAAAAATCCTAAGTTTCACGCTCGTACAAAGCATATTGAATTGGATTATCACTTCATACGGGAAAAAGTTGTGGCCGGGTCACTGGTTACTCGTTATGTGTCTACTACTTCTCAACTAGCTGACGTTTTCACGAAGCCATTGCCTAAGCGATCATTCCAGTCCTTGCGCCGCAAGCTCGGTGTGATATACTCACCCTCTCGCTTGAGGGGGAGTATTGAAGATAAACAATACAGCTGCAAGCATATGACAGCTGTTGATGAAGAGTCCAAAGAGTCGTTGGACATCATTCCAAAACAAGCTCAATAAGATTTCCAGTATTACTTATTTTTAGTAAGATAATAAATCAATTATCTTGTTACCTTCTTTAGATTACAACGGTATAGAAATTATGTGTATAAATTGTCTGTCATTTAGAGAATGTAAATCAAGCAAGTATAAACGAAGTTTTCTTTATCTTCCGCTGTGTTAGAAACTTCTTGATGGAACTCTGATAATTTTCTGAATCCAACAATCAAAACCTACATCAGAACAATAATAATCTTATTAAAACTCAAAGCAAATCATATTATCACCGAAAGAATCGAATAAAAACTTACCGGACATTACCTAGTAGTGCTAAAAAAGAATGCGACTGAAACTGGGCAAGATGATCACCTCGTCCAGGGTTTATATAGTTCTTTATATAGTGGAACCTTTTTTGAAAGGATCATGTTGCATGTAACGTTTGAAGTTATTATTGGGTCTTTAAATATTTTTTTTTTTTTGTATTCGTAACTGAAGAGGAGATCAATGTATGATTAGTAACTGAAGAAAATCATAGGAGGGGGAGAATATTATTGGAAACAACTCGATTATCAAGCAGATTGATGCCCTAAATTGGTGTTGGTATTCATGGTTTGGATAACAGACGGATTAATGGTTTTGACAGAGAGATAATAATGAATGAGTGATTCTGGACGGTTGGATGGGGTATTAAACATGGGTTGATTCTTAGCCGTGATCTGTCTCTCAACTTTCTGAATTTTGAGAGCAAACGGTGGTCGTGGATCGCACTAAAAAACCCATCCACAACCATCGGATTTTACAAAAACCATTTGTTTTTGTAAGATAGATTATTATGTTGGGCATCAAATTCTTTACCTGTGAAATAAACAAGAAACGAGAGTGATCAACCTACCAGAAATTCTTTACCGACCAAAAAGAAAAACAAAAGATCTTTACCGACCAAAAAGAAAAAAGATCGAGTGATCAACCTACCTGGATAGAAACTTTTGAAAGTCATCGCGATCAAGGTGAGATGACCACAACAAATAACCTTCTTCTGATTAACCTACTTGTAATAACTCTAATCTCAAAGTACTACGCTTTCTCGTGCAGAAAGATTGAACACAATTACTAGAATTTTTTTTTTTGAAGCTTGTGAACCGATTTATTAACTCAAAGTAGAGGTTACATTCCTTGGGTATTTCGTCCCTATTTTGTCTGCATACAAGATATTGGAAAGAAAAGTTGGGCAGTTGTTGTGCCAAATTTTTGTCGAAGCCGATGATGAATGTGTTATTTGGTGTTTAGCTGCGTGGTTCGCCAGTTCATCAGCCGCTTGATTTCCTTCACGGTAGGTATGTTGTAGTCGCATATGTGGGATTTGTTGCATGAGTTCCTCTATTTCGTCTAGCATAGTTCTTAAGTACCAAGGTTGCGGTTTGTGTTGTTTTTGTAGTGGTTGGATCACCAGTTGTGAGTCCATTTCAAAGCATACCTTAGTCCATTGTTGTTGAGTTGCTATGCGAAGCGCTAGTAGTAGCCCCCATGTTTCCGTTGTTGTTGATGTCGTAATCCCCAACGGTGCTGCCATATCAATGAGTAATGTGCCTTGATAGTTCCTTCCGATAATACCTGCTCCCGTTATTCCCGGATTTCCTTTTGCTGCGCCATCTGTGTTTATCTTGATCCAGTTTTCCGGTGGTGGCTCCCATCCGATCATTAGTGTTGTTGATGTAGTCTGTCGTTGTTGTTGTTGTAATGATGGTTGTAGCCCTGGTAGTATTGGCATTAAGTGTTTTTGTGCCCAGTTGTACTCTTCGAACATTACCTGTATTGTTTGAGTTATTTGAGGCGGAGATTGAAGTTGATTCCGGTAGACCGCCGCATTCCTTGCTAACCATAAATGCCACAGTGTAAAGGCAGAGATAGCCCTTTTGTGTATTGGGATCTGGTGGTGCATAGCTTCCCAAATGGTTGTTGGTTGTTGTTGTGTAAGTCCCATTTGGTTTGTTGGGTTTGAGTGATTGAGAGATAGTATAATTTGTTTCCATACGGTTATTGCTCGTACACATTGGAACAGAATATGTTGTGCTGTTTCTGAAGTCGTTCTGCATAATGGGCAGAGGTTTGTTGTGGTGATATTTCTCTCTGCCAAAAGACTGAATGTTGGTAGTCCTTCTAAGCTGGCTTTCCATAAGAAAAGCCTGATTTTTGTGGGCATTCCAAACTCCAGATGGATTTGAAATGCTGTTGTGGTGGAGTGGAGTGTATTGGTATGGATTGAGGTGGTATGTTGCTTACTGAGGCACTCCCTGCTGTGGTTGTTGCCTGGGGATCATTTTGTTGGTTATTGTTGGGTTTGGTTGTAGGGGTTATGAGGATTTGGTAGCCTGTTTTTGCTGAATAGTTTCCAGTTGTTATGAATGGCCAAATGAGAGTATCTGGTTGAGGTGTTTTTGGGAGATGGATATTTGTGATGTGTTGTGCTATTTTGGCTGGGAACATGGTGTGGATGCGTTCATGATTCCAAGAGTTTGAGAAGGTGTGAATTAGGTTTGAAACTTGGATGTTTGGGAGGGTGGATTGGTCTGGTGTTGTGGTGTGGAATCTAGTTCCCTAATATTGATGTGAGTTGGCCATTTCCAATTTTGGAAACACAGTGTTCCTGCAAAAAAACAGCTAGGTTAGTTAAACATTTCCATGTTGGACTTGCTGTGGGTTTTGGTTTTTCTATCGGTAGCTCCAAAAACGGCCCGTTATGTAGATATTTGTCTCTTTCCATTGTTGCCCATATTGATTTGTCATCTCCCTGAACTTGCCAAACTTTCTTCATGAGAAGTGCTTTGTTATGTTCTTTACTCCTTCTTATGCCCGTTCCTCCATTGCATCTCATCTCTGTTACTTTCGGCCATCCAATGGGATGTAATTTCCTTTTTGTACTGTCATGTCCCCAGAAAAAATTCCTTGTTATCCTATCTATCCGTTTGTGGATATGTGCCGGTAGGAGTTGTGTCTGCATGACATGGTTTGCCGTTGGTAGTAGAGAAGTCTTAATGAGTAATTCCCTTACCGCCTGATTTACACATTTAGTGATCCATTATTTTGCCTTTCGTTCCATTCTGTTGAGAAGTTCTGTGAACATGTGGGATCTGATTCTTCCTCGCTTGAAATGGACACCTAGATAGATCGGTGGGTGTTGGGCTGTTGGAATGCAGAAATAATTGCATAGTCCATCGAACTCGTTTGGATGCAGTTTCGGGTGGTGTATAATTAAGGAATTATCCTTATTTATTTGTTGGCATGCCGAGTTGGAGTAAGCATCGATGGTTTGATATGGCCGAACGGTGAACCGTTTACGTTGATGGAGTATGAGACTATTGATACGCATGTCATTATCAGGTCTATGAAACCCGCTGGGAAGCCCAGAGCACTCAGCGCCATTTTGATGAAGCCCCAGTCCAAGTAGTCGTACGCCTTTTTTATATCAAGTTTCATGGTAATTTTTGGGTGTTTGGTCAAGGTTGATGATCTGATATAGTGGAAAATTTCCGCAGCCATGGAAATGTTATCATGTATAGCTCTGTTGGGAACGAAAGCACTTTGGAATGGGCTAATAATGAATTGAAGGGTTGGTCTAATTCGATCAACCAAAATCTTGGCAATGATTTTGTAAACCACATTACATAGTCCAATGGGCCGGTAGTGAAACGGGTGTGTTGGGTTTTGAACTTTTGGAATCAGGGTGATGTTGGTGTGGTTCATTGGTGCTTGTAGGTAGTTATGAAGAAAGAAAAAACGGACCATTTCAATTATTTGAGTACCCGTGGAATCCCACAACAATTTGAAAAACTTACTAGTGAATCCATCTGGGCCTGGTGCTTTATCCGAGTTTATTGAAAACAAGGCTTGTTTGATTTCCAAATCGGTCACCTCCTTCATTAGGTTTTGTTGTTGGGCCTCAGACACACGTGGCTGAATACAGTCAAACAACTGCATATCAATGGTTGTTTCTTGGGCCTGGTATTTCTCAGTGAAGTGTTGGATGAGTGTAGCCGCAATTTCTTGTTGTGTGTCCACCAGTGCTCCGGTTGGTGTCTGTATCTGCCTGATGTGGTTGATAGGGCGATGGATTGTTGCCTGAGTGTGGAAAAAGGTGGTGTTTAGGTCTCCCTCCTTGAGCCAAGTCACTCGCGATCTTTGCTTCCAAAATATTTCTTGGCAGTGTGAGAGCATAAGGTGGGTGTTGCGGGCTTCTAATTCCTTTTGGAGCCAGAAAAATAAGTGTGGGCTTGTTGCTCTGGCACAAGTTTGTTGGGCCTTGCTGATTTGTTTCTCCGCTTCTTTGATTAAGCCTGGTAGGTGGCCAAATATGTTGGTGCTCCAAATTTGTAAGGTTTCAGAAGTTGCCCCCATTTTGTTTAGCAGATTGAGAGGTGGGCTTGGGTGGTGCAGCTGGTTCCAAGCATTTGGAGGAGACGTTTTTGAAGTGCGGATGTAAGAACCATAGGTGCTCCATTCTAAAGATCTTGTTGGTAGATTTTTGAATCGTTTTTTCTTTGAGTAAGATTGGAGCATAGTCTGATGCTATCCGCGGCAAGTGTTGTATTAGAGCATGAGGATGACACTAGAGCCATTGCTGATTTGCTAGTCCCTATCAAGTCTCTAAAATGAAACCGTTTCCTGATTGTTTGTTAGACCATGTGACAGTTGGCCAGAGAAGCCAAGATCGATGAGTCCGTTGTTGTTGATCATATTCTTGAAGTCTTTAGCTTGGTTGTGTGAAACCGGTCTCCCTCTTTTCTTTTTTTTTCCGTTTGACAGATAACCTCATTAAAATCACCCATTAAGATCCATGGTAAAGCGTGTGGAGGAATTAGCAGGTTGAACTCTTTCCATAGATCCCATCTTGCTGATGGTTGTGGTGGTACATAAACTCCAGTGAACAACCATGGCAGTTGCGGTGCGGGGGGTGAGATATAGGCATGGATTAAGCTTTGATTTGCAACTAGAATCTGGACCTGAAGGTGCGCTGCCCACATCAGGCTTACACCTCCTTTATGCCCATTACAAGATATCGCAAAGCATTCATCAAACCCTAGCCTATTTTTAAGGAAAACATTTGCACATCCGAACAAAGAGTTTCTGATAAAAACAAAACACTAATTATGTGAGTTCTGGTGATCTCACAGAGTTTGCGAACTGTCAAGGGATTGCCCGCACCTTGACAGTTCCACGCCAAATAACACAATTACTAGACGTGTATGCAAGGAATACACGGCTTTTTAACTTTGTAAATTGGATGCGTATGCAGCTCCCATTATGTATTTGTCATTATTATTATACAGAAAGTTGCATAAATTTTTGCTCTAATTTCACTCCACAGGGTTCTGAGTTCATAATTTCCCCTATTGTTATTTTAACCACTTCTGAATCTCTGATGATAGATCCCAACAGTAAAACCAAACAAATATCTTCTTTTACCTAGCTAAATTGGGGCCTATAAGGATTAATTTGGGCCTATCACTACGTGACAAAAAAAAGATATTTTGAAGTAAAATGGAAAACCCCTTAACCAACTATTTTTTTAATGGCTAATTTACCCCTGATTAATTAGTGTTAATTCGGGTGATTAGTGATAAAATATCGTGTTAGATGTGAAATTAACTTGTGTTAATGAATCATTTGAACATGAAAAAATTTGAAAATTTGAAATTTTTTTAAGAACACCAACTTAGAATCGGTATATGTTGTCATTGGTATCAACCGATTGTAACCTCAAAAACATACAAAGATTTTTTGAAACTTGCTTCTACCCAGAATCGGTTTATATGGACATGAAAATCAACCGATTATCTAGAATCGGTTTATATGGGCATGAACATAAACCGATTGTGGCTAAATTTTTTCTTTTTTATCTGTGAATTATGTGTTGTTAAACATCAAATAAAATTAAAATTCATTCTATACCCGAGTTAAGAATGAGTGACTTCATACTCAATCTCATATCGCTTAAGATGTTATACTCGTTTTCAATTCGAGTATAAAGTTATACTCGTTTCCAAATTGGGTAAAATCATTGTAATCGAAATGAAATCAAGTATGATTTCATACCCGAGTATTAACTGAAAAAAAAATGGGTTACCAAGAATCGGTTTACACGATA
The DNA here is from genome assembly GCA_023531295.1 of Papaver armeniacum. Lineage (NCBI taxonomy): Eukaryota > Viridiplantae > Streptophyta > Magnoliopsida > Ranunculales > Papaveraceae > Papaver > Papaver armeniacum. The sequence goes on from JAJJWW010002935.1 coordinate 97,954, forward strand.
CATATATAAAAACCGATTCATGACATTCCACAACAGGAATCGGTTTATAAAAATGCTCATGTAATCCGATTCTAACAAAAAAAAAAAAACACAGAAAAATAATTATCTCTTCCATACCAGAATCGGGCTATGTGGACATTAACGTAAACCGATTCTGGTTCAATTTCCTCCAACCAGAATGCTCATCCAGGACAATCGGCCTTTGTGGCCATAAACAACAACCGTTTCTAAATGAAATCGGTTTACAAGTGCATTGACGTAGACCGATTGTTATCAACCAAAAAAACTTTGATTTAAAAAAATTGGACTGTTTGAGTGATTACAAGTTATTAAAACCTACTCTAGGGGATTGGGTTAATAAAAAAGTACCAGATTCGAACTAAAACGAAAAATTACCTATTTTTAGTGAATTTGGTGATTATCGACAATGTTTTCGTTTGATTTTGAATTCTTAATTTTGATGGAAATGATTTTGATTTGGTTTTTTTTTTTTTTTTTTTTTTTTTTTGTTATTAGGATTTAATGAGGATAAATTGGTAGTATTAAAATTTCATAGAGGGTAAAATGTTAGTTTCATCAAACTTAGACACCCCTTATCATTCTCTATGGGGTGGATGAAGAAATCCATAGGCCCCAATTAATCACCATAGGCCCCAATTTAGCCAGGTTCTTTTAGTGTTTTTGTAGTCCATATACTTATTGTTTACTATGAACCCAAATGATAATATAAACGGAAAAAATGAAAGAAACTATGAGGAACTACACATGTAAACACGTAGGTTAGATTTACAAGTTTGTTAGCTTCATTTGTAATTACGATGATATTGCAAGCTCAGCCCACGCCAAAGGAGAATCCTTCATTTCCGAAGTTATTGTCGTGTTAATTCTTCTCTCCAGCATGTTGCACACTGCATGCATCGAAGGCCTCTTTGAAGGTTCAGGATGGATACAGAGGTTTACTACTTCACATAAGACTTTGAGATCATCGTATCTGAAATGTCTCAACTCAGGATCTGCCACATGTGAGATTGCTTCGGGTTGCGTTAGATAATCCTTAGCCTGCAATAACAGAGACAATTTAGGGATGAAGCTCAAGAAGTTGATTCCGTAATTAATATACATTTAAGATAAACTAAAAGTCCAAATAATGCATTTGATACTGTGAAGGAAATTTTAAATAAATTGCAGGCTCGAAACTTTATTACTTCAGGATTAAGACTATATTATATTGTATCTGCACACACTTGTAACAATACGATTTGATATAAAACATGCATTAAATTGGGAGCTATCTTATTATTTTAAAAAAAGCTGAAGCAGAAATTCATATTAATGGACTAGCTGAAATATGAAACTGACACAGCTTAAATTTAAAATGACTGATAGTAATCCAGAAGGCAAGGTAAACAAAATTTCTCTGCCAGAAAAAAAGAAGAAAAGCGCAACAGTTAATCGAGTTTTCCTTACCCAATGTACCAAATATCCTCTATCTTTACAATACGGAGGCCTCCCACTAATTATTTCAAGTAACAGCACTCCAAATGAAAATGTGTTCCCTTGAATATCCAACTGATGGGCTTGTACAGAATCTGAAAATTTACAAGAAATATTTCCACTTGGTCCTGTGGTCTTCTTCGATCTTGCTAGTACTGTCTTCCAATTTTCAAAATCAACTAGCTGCACAAGAGGTGACATTATGATCATTATCTTCAGGAATATAGATATTCACACAGGATAGTGATTCAGATTGTACATTCAAACTGTCCATATTCTTATGGAAGCAAAAAAAAAAAAAAAAAAAACAGAACAACCCCCACAAATTGTAGTATCAGCCTCTCAGCTCAAGTTCACCTAACTTAGGAAATTATCCAGAACCCAAACCGGTAGGAATGTTCTTTTACTCAAATACGGTGAAGAGTAGCAGAATAATGTTAAGCTCATCTCGCGAAATTGTTAAATTCAGCAAAGGATGGATTCAACAACTTATACACGTGCTTCATCCTATAAAACAACAATACTGCAACCTTTTTAAAGAGGCTTTTAATAAAGCCATTTGAGCCATTTAAGTCGCTTCCATCAAGTAACCTTCAAAGAGTTCTCATTGTGTCCCGCATTATAAAGAACACTATTTCTTAAAGTTACTTTACGACTCTATCTTGGACACCATGAAAATGATCCAAAAGAATACTTTTTTGCCATGAAACTGTGTTCAGAGAAGAACTCTGCACATGGACATATTAGCACGGGGGAACATACCTTGGGAGAAAAATCTTCTGTAAGGTATACAGCACTTGAGTTTAACTCAGATACCGTGAATGGAGGCTGAATTTCTGTGTGCAGATACCTTAGGCCACGAGCAATGCCAATAATTATCTTTATTCGCCGGATCCAAGATAAATGACATCCTTCCCCATCTAACCATGAGGGAAAAAGGTTCATGTCAGGTACAGTTAATTTGAGAGCCAACAACCTCGCATACATCATCACTAAAAAACTTAAAAGGAGGCGCACTTACAGTGAAGATGCTCGTTTAGTGTCCCGTTTGAGGCATAACCAAAGACTAGCATCCTCGAAAATGGGCTGCTCTCTCTGCAATAGCCTAGCAACTTCTCTATATTCTCGTGATTTAATCTTGCCAAATCTGCAACCTGGAGGATAAAAAACCAGACATTTGGATTTTTCTCTGAATTTTGCATTTGGTGGGTCATATTTCACTCTTCGTACTTAAATATTCAGTAACTTAATGGTCAAAGTAAAGATCTAACGATGACCAAATGTGGGTTGACGGAGGATGCATGCAGGTAACAATAATGTTTTAGTTATTAACTATCAGGACCAGGATCTGTATCACATCACAGTACCTCTCTCTGAAAAGAAAGCTCAAGATAGCCAATCCAATTCTCTTCCTTGACACACAGGGATATTACAGCTATCTCCGGACCATCTTTTACGATGCCCTTATAGACCAGACTATCCGTAGATGAGCCAATAATGTTGCTAAAATCTTCACAGGCTACTTCAAGTTCCTGTCTGCTCCACCTAACCACATCCATAAGCAGCTCGGAATCTATTTGGGAAAACAAAAACCATACATATAAATTAAGCATCTATTTAATATTTATTGGAAATCAATATGCAAGAAACAGAATTAGCCCGAAGGACGCATTTTTGTTATTACTATTTAATCATTTTATGGCTGAAGGACAAAATAAAAACTCTGATTGCAAGAATTATGCCCTAAATTGGGAACAAAATATACAGACCTCGGGACCTAAAATTTATGCATTGCAGTCATACATATTGCTAAGTAATAGTGGCCATGTGCAATTTTAGCTAATTCTTTATATAAAGGAGCAGGATTTGAAAAACTAACCGATGTATATAATCTTCTGGTCCTTCATGGAGGCTGCTTTCTTCCAGGGTATTACAACACGAGATTGATTTTTACATCTTTTCACAGCTGTTAAAATAGCAAAGAGAAGAAGAAAGCCAGCCGCAATTCCTATTACAATTTCGAGGGATAACAGCCATCCAGGTTTATTAGATGCATGCAGATGCCTAGACACATTCCCGAAATGTCGATGTTCTGGATTTGCTACTGGAAGGGAGTTTGCAGGTGAAGTACCGCCTAGAGACAATGGATTTTTAGTTCAGAATTTCAAGAAAATAAAACAAAAAGCAGCAACTGAGATAACTAAGCACGACAGAACGATAACATAATAATGGATAAGGATGTGCACCAAACAGGATTATAAAGTACGACGAATAAACTCCTTGTGGAACTGAGAAAAAGCTTGGGGTAAAGCTATCGAAAATATTGAAACATTCACCCAAATTCACGGCACCAATGGAAACTTAAGAAACTCTACACCACACAGAATTGATTAATAGCTAAATTTGGTGTTATCTGATCTGAAATATCCAAACAAACAAGAATAGGATTATAAAGTGCTAATAATGAAGTGTATATGAAGCTATGGACATCTTCCTAGTATCACAATTCCTATTAAATAGTGAAGGCACCACTTTTTAGGGACTGGTACAATGTAGCATATGTGCAGAAGATCTCTGCTGAGAATTGACTTGCGACAAACAGTATTCAGAGCATTGAACTCACTCCCTCAGATCTTTACAGCAGGGAAAGGTACATTTGCAAAAGGAGACTAAAAATATGAGTCAGTTATGTTGCATAATGCCATTAGTCCAAGTTACATGATGGAGACAATAATGCAATTTTTTTCTTCCATACAATTTGGATGTAATGAGTATACACACCACATTGCTGAGTGGAACGCTGTTTGGAATTCTTGTCCTGGAAGCAATTCCCTTGGAAGCTTGATCTGCCCAGCGGAAAACCATAAGATCGCAAATAAATAGAGTGTTTTTTGCATTAATGGTACAGAAAAGGTACCTCCGAAGAAATTTTAGACATGAGGGTGTTCCCCCAACAAAAAAGTTGAACGAGAAATCTGCCCTTTTTAACTGCGACGTGCGACAGAAACCATTGGCATTGCTATCCGAGACATTCCTGAAGCAGAAATACCACTATCAACTAACATATAATATAAAATGCCAATCTTTGGCAACTCCAGTTACAAATATCAAACTGAGTGGAGTATTTTGAAACCGCTTGCAAAGATGAACTCTTGAGTAAAGATAGAAAAATACACGGAGTCTGTCCTTCTGCTGTAAGATATATTATCCTCCGAGTCATTTGAGCGAGTAATATGTATATTTATGTCTAAGGCCATATCCAAATTGTTGAACGATATAGAAACTCTTATTTCAACATTAAGATTCAAGGAGTAATCCACTTACATCCCATTCAGGACGGACTGAAAGTTGCTATTTCCAGGAATAGTTCCTTGAAGTTTATTTCGGTCCAGACGTAGTTCAACAAGATTCCCCAAATTGCCAAACTCAACAGGCACACTCCCAGTCAATCCATTCGACTGAAGATGTCTGGAGGAAAAACAAACGGTGCACAGATTGTTAGTATCACGGAGGATGAAAGAAAGGATCAGAGACTGAAACCTATAGCCTAAATACACTAACATTTTTGTAGCACTTGACAAACCCCCAATCTCTGGAGGAATAGGCCCTGAAAGCTGATTGAATCCCAAATCTAAGACCTTAAGGCTTTTCATCATACCAATTTCTTTTGGTATCGTCCCAAGAAAATTGTTCTTGCGCAAAATCCTGTAAATTGACAATAGAAGTGACAATCTATAATAGCAAGCTCCGTCTGTTTTTTATGGAAAATGATAATCTGTCCTCAAGCCAAAATATAAGAAACCCAAGTGCAACATAATGAAAGTTGTTTTAGGATAGCATACAGTTTTTCCAAAGATGTCAACAATCCCAATTCTGGTGCAAGAAATCCTTTCAGAGATGAACTGGAAAGGTTTCTGTTAAAATCCAAATCCAATATTAATCAACAAATAGTCATAGTATAGCCAGTCCAAACTAGAAAAACAGAACCATGATGTATAAAAGGATAGACAAAATAAAAATTACTTATGACTATAATTAACTACAAAATAAAAAAAATCAAAAAAAAAATCAAATATATGTCTCACAGAGTTAGTATACGATCTCGCCCAGGCGAACAAGAAATTCCTGCCCAGCTGCAAGGATCTGCATCTAGGGCATCCCAATTTGATAAAACCAAATTTGGGTCATCGTATATAGCTTCCTTGAAGGCTGTAAGTGCCCATACTGTACAAATTCCGGAACAAATAATGAAATTGCTTTAGGCAAGAAATTAAATTTATACAGAAATTCCAGAACTGGTGAACTAAAACAATAATAATTTGTACAAAAAGTTTACTGAAATTTAGCAAAAACAGAAAAACTAAGGAAAGAGAAGATACCTTCATTAGATGCAATGGAATCTGAAGACACAAACAAGGCACCCAAAATAACACAAATAAGCTGAAATGGACCGAGGAATCTCATTTTCTATGCGACACTTTGACAGTCTTTAGAGTTTATATTGGAGAAAAACAAGGTGGGTAGTTCGAAATCCAAGCTTCAACATCTAGCAAATGGATAACAAATAGAAGAAGAAGCTAAAATTCAAACACATATTGTTCAGAGAAAGGAAGAAGATAGAGGAAGTGATTGGACCAACTTCTGAGAAACTCGGTGAGTGAGTTCAAAGAAATGTTGCAGCAACAACAACAACCTGTAAAACTTCAAAGTGTCTGAAAATTTTAATATTAGAAAGAAATAAAAGAGGGAGACGCAGAGAAACATGAAAGAAAGAGAGAGAGAGACAGAAAGAGTAATTCAGAAAATTTATTAGAGCATCTCCGATGCAAGGGTAAAGGTCTTAAAATTGAATGACATCTAGGATTTAAGACTTTTTGTATCAAATTTCCATCTCCAACACAAGGGTCAAGGTCATAGAGATAGATGACATGACTAAGTGGGGGTAATGTAGAAAATGTAAATAAGACTTTCTCTATGACCTTGGGTCTTAAAGCCACATCATTATTTTGTCTCCAGATTCAAATAAAATTTGTTAGATAATACCTTGGGGGTTGGAGATCAACTTGAGGTAAAAAAAATTACTTTAATTTTTTTTTGTCATTTAATAATGTTAATAAGACCTCCACATAGGATGACCTTCACCCTATGCATTGGAGATGCTCTTAATGTATTCGCTGTTGTTGTTGTTGAAGTAAAATCATTCTTTTTGGGGTGGAATCAAATTAATTATTTATTTTATTCAAGTGCTAATGATTGTTGCATCCGCTCTAGTTAATGCTTAAACTCAATTGAGTGTTTTTTCTTTCACTAATTTCTTTTGAATCATATTCTTGGGGCTGCTATAGGTTTTTGGGGCCTAATATGATAGTTATAACCTAGATGTGGATATGGGGGACTAATCTATGTAAAAGTTCAAAAATATCCTCAATAAATTTAACTTATTCCACTTTTGCCATTAATAATTAATCTAATTAGAAACAAAAAAAAAAAGAAAATCATTAGAAAAAACAACTGAAGAGAGAATCATTTCTTCTTCTCATCTTCTTCTTTTTTCTTCTTCGTTTGTAACGATTAATTGTCGATTCAATTTTCTTTTTTATCGTTGATTAGATTCATTGTATAAAACCATGGTGAAGACAAAGAAAAAGGCAGGATCGCCGAAACAACCTCCTCCTGAACCAAAAAAATCAAGTTCCTCAAGTGAAGATGAAACTGAAAATCAAGAAGAAGTGAATGAAGAAGGAGATGCACCAGCCACCGACACTTCTGATATGACTGCAATAAGGTACGAATCGAAAAACTCACTCTTTATTTAAGCATTTGAATTATTATTTAGTTGATTTTCAAAAAATTAGGTCTACAAAAATAGTTTCAGAAAATGTTTACGACTTAGAGTTTTTGTTTTCCCTGCCGTAACTACTGTTTGCGGTTTAGAACGCTAAGAACTTTGAGCCCGTAATCTAGTTTACACGGTTGGGAAATGAGAAATCCTAACCGCCACAGTTTTTTGCGGTTAGGTTATTCCTAGCCGTATCTTCTTATGTCTTTGAAATTTAATCTAGCGGTAGTATTTATGGCTAGATTGTTCCTATCCGTAACCTAATGAAACCAAGCCATAAATGTTAGTTCCTAGCCGTAATATATGTTACGGCTTGGTCGATTGTTCAAAGTCCCATCTGTAATCCTAGCTGTATCTTCTTCTGTCTTTGAGAAACCAAGTCGTAAATTTTATTTCATAGCCGCTATTAGTGTCACGTCTTGGTCGATTTCTCAAGTTCCCATCCGTAAACTTGTTTGCCGCTGGGAATGTTAATTTTTCCTGACCGTTGTTCTATGTTATGGCTTGGTTATGTCCAAATTTCCTAACTGTATTTACTTATTTGTTTTTGTTTTTTGGTCTTGTTTGTATCGATTTGAACATCGTTATATATTATTTGATATGTAATCAACTTTGAACAAAGGAAATGAAAGGAGGAAGAAAAGATCACAAGAAGTAACATCTTGTAATGTCTCGATTTCGCAACCTCGTCACACAAAACCATTGGGTGCAAATGCAAGTGGAGTTGTCACTGGTGAAGGAAATGAAGGTGGAGTTGCCACCGGTGGAGGAAGTGAAGGTGGAGTTGTCACTGGTGGAGGAAGTGAAGGTGGAAGAAGTGCAATTGTGGTTGTTGAACAACCAAATCTAGAGATTCAAGAAGAAAACTTGGTCGAAACAAGTGCTGCTGCAAATGATAAGGTTAAAGCCGTAGCGGTGGAGGAGGAGAAGAAGAAGAAGTATCCACCAAAAGACTCAGCAAGAAAAAAGCTATGGAGTTTTTACCTTCCAAGAAGAATGAGAGACTTTGGGGTGAGCCAAGAGATCGATCCGTCTTGTTTGGTTATCGGTCATCATGGGCTACTGGGGTTTGAGCCGCAAAGGTAATAAATCAAATTTAATGTATGTTATTTAATTTTATTATGGATTGTTAATTATACAACTCAGTTTTATTATTGTTTGTAGTTTCCCAATAAAGCGGTCCCCAAACTAAAGCACCAACAAGGAAAGTTTTGGCCGTTGGATATAGTGCATCTAGATGTGGTAGCCTTGGTAAAAGCTTCGAGGTTATGGTTTGGAATCGAGGCTCTGCAGAAGACCTATGATGTTGTAACTTTTTGTGGGTTTAGAGAAAGATTCTAGCCCAAAGCCATGACTTTGCTTCTCCGATTCGGCGAGATGACTATCACTCCAGATTATGCAAATCAAATTACCGGTCTTGGCTTCGAAGGAAAAGCTATATTTGAGGATTTCAACAATTCTATTCCTTTTGAAGAGCTTTATGCCTTGGAAAAAGGCTATCTTGGGAGGGGAAAAGGTGAAGCGGAAGAAGAGTTTAAGATAGGTGGCGAAGCCTTGCCTAGAGCTAAAAGGCCATTTAGTGTACCGGGTGAACGTCATGAATCAATTAAGATTGCAAGGAAGATTAAAATGGTTCGTATGGGGGAGAAGTTTGAGGATTCTGTCCCCAAGGTTTCTAGTGGGCATGCAGGTGGTGATCGATAGAGCAAGAGCTAGACATACATCTATAACTTACTTGTTGCACTCTATTGACACGTCTTTTTTCCCGATTTCTCGGGAAATAAGGTAAATGCTTGTTATTTACAGTGGTTGAAGTCTCTTAGTCTCATTCCGGAAACAAACGAGGAACCTAGGTACTCGCGGGGCACCGCCCTCCTTTCTAGTGTGATGGACAATCTTTGCAAAGCTTCTAGGTGTAACGAAATACAAATTGTGGGATGCGTTGCTCTTATCCAGTTATCTTTTTGTTTCCATATAACAAATGTTTTTTTTTTACTTTTCTATTTTGTGTATAATATCTTATTTATAATTCTTTTTTTCTGTAGTCATGGGTACGACCATTTTAAATGCTTGGGGCCTTCTCGGGATAAGAATTGGATTCTATAGAAACCTACAAGAGGAAGATACCCATTTCGAGGGACCCAACACAAGGCTAAAGAGACAAAAATGGTCGACATGAGGAAAACGTTGGATGCTTTGACAATCGATGATGTGGTTTTTGATCCATATTTGAGACTTGATGTGGATGGAAAATATGAAGTTGGCGATAGAGTGCTTTCTGATGTGGGTACCTACGTAGGACCTTTGTTTCATCCAACTGGGTTTGTCATTTTAGATCCTCGTATAACGCTCCGTCAAATTGGTATTGTCCAGAAAAGAGTACCTGAAGCCTCTTGTTTTAAACTAAACGTAACCAACTCCCAATTTAATGATAAAGATGTCAAATTGACCTATGAACCAGCACCGTTGATCGATCATTAGAATACTCGTTCAGAAGCAGTAAACCAAATGAGTACAAGAGGGCTTGAAGCTTCTCATGGCACTTCCGATGCGGATGCGAATTACATGGAATGATATAAAGAGTGGTCTCATCCTTATGAGGAAAATTTGGATTCAGAAGCGAGGAAATACTTCAAGAACGGAGAGAGTTCGATATCAAGGACATCAAGGAATGATGAAAGTGATTGGAGTGAGATGTTGGTACGTAAACTACTAGAGGAGAAAGAGGACGAGGATTCGGATGAGGCATCGCAATCGGGTTCGGAGTCTGGAACGGGTAAGGAATCCAGTGAATGAAAGATGTAGTGGCTTTTTAGTATTTTGGTTCATGGATTTTTATCATCTAAGACTTTGTCTATTTAGTATTTTTGTTGTTTGGTTATGGATACAGATGGATGAATTTTTAAAACTTTGCATGTATGAATTAATGTTAGTATTTCCTTTTGTCTAAATCTAAGTACAATGATGAAAAAATCGACAAAATGGAAATTGTTAAGCACTTATGGATAAGTCGTATCTTCACAAAACCTAGCCGTAAATGCCTATAATTGTTACCTAAAAACATACCTCCTATTCATGTCTGGGTTTTCCAATCGTTAGAGTTGTTATACGGTTAGGAATCCTAATCGTAATGGTATTTGCATTTGTCAAAAAAATGGCACATAGTCTCGATTAGAAACTCCTGGCTGTAAAGTTCTGAAATGGTAAGGTAAACCAACCGGTTTCCTTTTACGGTTGGGAAAGACCTAGCAGTATCTTTCACTGATAACCAAAAACAAAACGGAACCATGTTACGGCTAGATATCCAGGCCCTAGTTAGTAATTCGTCGAATTATTCGCGAAAATATCCGAATATACCGAATTCGAATCATACGGACAAACTATTCAAACGTCGGACCTGGTTCGCGCACTATATGGGAAATTCGAATTATTTGCGAATAATTCGGAACCGTGTATAATTTGTCTGCTTAGTTCTGATAGGTGCCTAGGCATCGACTCGGCAATTCGAACTATTGGGTCTTGACTCGGCGATCCAAGACCACTTCCTACTTTTTTTTTAAGAGTAATTATAAAAAGATGTCGGTAGTGGGAAGGAATTGAACCCATGACCCTTAGTTTGCTAAATTGGGCTTCAACAAGTTCAAAGGCCTTTTGAAGGTCTATGTTGATATCTTCTTTGAAGAGCTCGTGGAAACAGTTGATGACAAATTCAAAGGCCTCAATACCGATGAAGAGTCTGTAAAAATCTAATTTAATTTGTTTCTTTTTATTTACTAGGAATCTTGTTGTGAGAATTTATTCTTTCTTTTGAGAAGGATAACTAAGGTTTGGTATAACAAAAAATTGTGATTACACAAGCTATTTCCAATGATTTTCATCTTGCATGTTTTTAGATTTATTTATTTAAATTCTAGAGTTTTTGGAAGATGGACTTGAAGTATGTAAACTATCAACAATAGGTATGATCTCATTTTTTTTCTTCTCATTTTCTGATTTTAAGTTTCAACATCTAATTGATCATATAAACTATAGCCAAGTTAATAACTCTCTAACTTAACTTTGTTTTTTCTTCTTCAAGTGGTGGGCAGATAAAAGATAGCCTGAATCAATGTGGTGGGCAGATAAAAGATACATTTTTCAAGTAAAGAAGAGGTCAGGTCTCAGTGGTCTAATGGGTGTTTCACGTATCCTGGAAAAAGAATGTGGAAAGAAGTGAGTTCTTACATTAAATTTGGATTACTTTTTACATATTCCTTTTTCTTGCCACAACTTAAGGATTGTGTTGGAAGTCAATTGGGTCAGTTATACTCTTATTGAGAAATCCTCTGAAGTTGAGTAATAGCTGGCTAGTTTGACCTTGCTGGCTTCTTAGCAGTTCTCAGGTGCTTTTTGTTGTTGAAGCTTTAGACAAGCCTTTTAAATTTCTGAATGAGCATTTTTCTTTCACGCCACTAAAACATGTCTCTTGTATTATAGTTTAGACCTTACTTGTTGCATGGTGGAATATATAATCATTACCCAACTACGTCATTGTTCAGTGATTTTGTTCACTATACTTAATTTTTTTAGTGAGGCCATAACATTTTATTTGTATTCAACTGTACAGTTTGGATAGATTATCAGAAAAAAAGTCTAGCCTTGCACCCACTAACATATATTTATTTGTTCTATTTGTTTAGGTATCCCCACTGCGTACTGCTGGGATTAACCGGAAGATGCAATATTCAAATACCCCAGAACAGTCAAGCTTAAGTCTCAAATGATCAAGATCTGGTAACTTGGATTCCCCCCCCCCCCCCCAACATACACACACACACACTCAGAGCTTGGATTCCCACAAGAACAATGGTGTAATGGCCTGCTCAAATCTTCTTTCTCTCAAGCATATTACAAATCTAATTGGAATCTCCAGGCAATGGATTGAGGGTTTGAGTTGTAATAATGTCATTGCAGGGAAATGGTTGTTGTTGCAGCTGAACTGAAGGTGCTGTATAATCCAAGTTGCAGGTAGTTTGTGTAGTTCTCTGTGAGTTGTTTCCATGGCCTAGGTGGTTGTGAAGCTACAGAAGATGACATTGCAGTAGTTCAGGTTATGTTGCTGGTGCGCAAATGGCTTGTGCTGAGTTGCTCGAGTTTGAGTTTAAGATGCAGGGATTTGGAGAATGAAGTTGTTAAAGATGATTACAAGGTAACCGTGGTGATTACAAGCTGATGTTTGCAGCTGAACTGAAGGTGTTGTGTAACCCAGACTACCATACTGGAATGGGTATGCTACTGCCACATTTGTAGCGGAGGCCCATATCTGCATTTTACGATTTGTATGATATTTTTAGTCATGTTCAAAGAATCTATCATTTTCTTTTCTTTCGTTGCACAACACACTTTCATACAAGGTGATTTGAAGTTAGCTAGGTAATGCAATTGGAGTGGCAGGTCTTGAATGAATGTAAATGTGTTACACTGGCAGCTTAATATGAAATTATGAATGTGAAATACTTTCGGCAATTCAGTTTCATGTATAAATATTTTTTTTCAAAATAGTTATATGCACACAACTTCTAATAAGAGTTGTGTTCCATATTTCAACCACACAAACCAAAGGTTGTGAAAGAATGTCTTTACGACATAACTAGGTGTTGTCCAACATAGTTCTACAACTCTAACAAGTGTCGTGCAAATCTTATTCATAATAGTAATAAGAGTTGTTACATATTTCTACAATACACATCCTAGGTTGTCTAAGATAGTCCTTCAACTTATACAAGTGTTGTGTTACATATTTCTACGATACGCATCCTTTGTTGTGCAAAATAGTCCTACAGCACAAGTAAGAGTTGTTAGGCTTTCAAAAAAAAAATCGAAAGAGAATCATGAATCACATCACCCTTTCTTAGTCAAGCATTGTAGAAAAGCTTGGACTTTCTACAATACCCCCCTTCCACAATGCATAAAATGGAGTTGTCGTAGGGGTACTACAACTCTAATCTATAGTCGTCAATGATGATTTTTCCCGTAGTGAAGATAACCCCTCAAATATTCCACAGCCGCACTCCCCACAAAGATATGGAAATTAAGCGCAATTTCAAAAGAACTCTCCCCCATTAAATGTCATTCCCGAAAGAACAACAAGAGCGACCTTACTTTCACGAGAAAAGAAGGATTTCTTTGGACATAACAAATCGCATACGAATATGAATTTGAATCCAAATAATACTCAACTAAATTAACCACAAGAAAACCCATGATTAATCTAATCGGAAATGCTCAACATAAGAGAACTTACGGAGCCTCACAGTATATACATAAAATATGGATCAGGGAAGATCAATACTGCGGAATAAACAAGGATTCATTCTATTTTCCATCACTATTTGCACAATGACATACAATAGACATAATCCTCGTAAACAAAAGTTTTATCCTTTCTTTTTATCAAAACATGACATAAAAGGCTTTAACTTTTGTGATGTCAAAAGTTCATTCATTCTTTTATCAATACAAGCATATCGACATATGAAAGACTTAATTTTTGACAAGATATGGGACAATCATAGTTCAGGGACGCAAACACACATATCCCATAACAAGTTGCAATATATAATCATAAGGATTAATACTGCGAAAATCAACCTTTGTCCTTAGAAGGTAGAATCAATCTTTTTCGCACGCATTTACACCAATAATAGATACCAAAGGCGTATAAAAAGATTTTCTTAACAAAGAAGAACATACAAAGTCATTAACGACCATGCACCATAGTTCACATAAGATGGTTGTGAACATTCAAGAATCCCATAACAATGCGTGCTACTTCCCATTCTTGAACTTCCTTCTTTGTGATTCACCGACAACATTCTTGTAAAACTACAAATGAGCTTATAAGAGAGGTACTCCAAGAATCCAAGTGCCCAAGTCCAAGAGAAATGGAACAAGTGCGGCGAAACTAAGCAAAACACTCAAAAACAAGAGATAGGATAAGGACCATTCTTAACTCATCCAAATTCAGGAATTCTCATTATTTTGAAGAGATTCAAAGAGGAAGAGAATGCAAAAATAATGAGGTCATTCCGAGTTCGGACGAAGAAGTTACGGCCAAAACAAATTTACCGAATATCGACGTTAAGTATGCATACGGGTTTGCAAACGAATTTTCATGACCTGGGGAAGTATGCAAACGGGTATGCGTACTTAAAACCCTGGATTTTGATTTTAAATGATGTTACGCATACCTGGTAGGTGTACCATGAAGTCCAAACATCCCAAACTACTATTTTCAAACCTAAACGTTTAAGAACCTTTTTAGAAGAATCCAATTGAATTCTACAGCCTTACCGAGCATAATCTGTGTGCCCCAATTCTCGTGCTCCCCTCACCGTATACATAGCAGGGCATTCCTTGGTGAGGATGTACTTACAACACAATAAAGTTGTGTTGGGGTGAACAATGTCTTGCTCACCACAAGTGACCTTTGGATTATCAAGAAAGAGATCGCTTTTAGAACCTTTCACGTCCAATTCCATTTTTCCAAAAAACTTGTTAAGTTCCAATATCATGGATACTGACTTCTCCATAGTCATGGAATTTTCTGGAAGATCATTCCTTTTCACACTCAAATCATCATTAACTTTCTTTGGTATCCACTTCTGAGTGCGTTCAGAAACAATCGGAACCTTTTTCCCATTACTTTCTTCTAGAATTCTCGGAAGAGAATTGGATTGACTATTCTTTTGCAAGTTAGTCTTTCTCCAATTGGGAGCATCAGATCTTGTCTTCGTATTTACGAAGTTATCCTTTTGATAACCATTACGATTGTGAAAAGGATTCGTATAACGTTTATAGGCAAATCTAGGTTTATCACAACACTGATTCCTTTGCCTAAAGGTTGAACAGTTACAACCTGTAACGTTAAGGGGATTAGTCTTAACATATGATCTTGGTTTCACAACATCTTGTGATGCCCAAACAAGAACATCATGAATTTTCTCATTCCTTATACGGAAACGACATCTCCTTTCCAGGTGAACTTTATTTCCGCAATAGTGGCAAACATAAGGAATGTTCTTACCTCGATCTGTGTGCTGACTTTGGAGGTTGATATACTCTGCTCTTTTGAACCTTAACTGTCGGTGAAGGTATTTTACTTTTTCCATAAGTGGAAACCTTTTGTTGAGAAGAATCACTAGCTGTTGATGGTGGATTTTAGTTCAGGGCTAAAATTGTAAAACCAGTATTTAATGCATTGTCACCCTGCAAAGTGAAAGGCCGTTTAAGAAGTGATGAGTGCAGAAAACCTCTTCGCTTTATTTGAAGCAATTCAATATATATACATGAAATCCACACAGAATGGTGCGTGCAACAACAATCCCAAATATTTTGTGAATTCTGTTAGCATTATCAATTAATGCATGAATTGCCTAGTATTTTCCTATGCTATGTTCTTAGTCGAACTCTCATTATTGGCATGACATGACGACTGAGTGTTCACTCTCAGCAGAGTAGCATGAATCTCCCGAAGTGCCAATATTGAGACATGCATGAAATACCCACACAGGCTACATCATTCTCTAACAAAGAGAATCTCGTATCGATGCGCTTTTGGTTAGCCCGATCGAAGCATGCCTAATTTCAGAAATCTAGACTGTCCATGTCAGTCTCAAAACGATCACGGCCACACAAGTTGGCCGCATAATTTAACCACCCTAGCCAAACCCTGGCAGGAATAGGCGATCACTGTAACAACCACCGGTGGGCCCACTTATTCCCTATCCGGTCGAACACCACACCATACTCCCCAGCGCCGTCAAACGCCAACTCAAAGTAGGGTGGCCGCGCTGTTTTGGAAAGAACTCGAACGAGCATAGACTGTTCAGGATGGTCTTAAAACCATCGCAACCGTTCAACTTCGCCAGCCTGGTTGGAGGATTAGATTATCTCACGAATGATTAGGGAAGCGCTAACGCACACGTTTGCGGGCTCACTTTACCCTCACCCGATCGATTTGCTCACGACGAGGTCATGGAGCAATGAAACGTTTCCTCAAAACACGGCGAGTGTGATGCTTCTAAGGGTCGCGGAAGTTCACTAGTGTCTTAAATCGATCGCAACCATCCAACTTAGCCAGCCTATTCGGATGGCTTAGATCGCATTTGGGACCGTCAATAAGGTGCACATGCGTTCACCATCAGCCCAACATGGGCCCCACGTGATCGATCTCTCCAAAGGACGATCACGGCGTGCCAAAGCGCTTGGCCAAAGTCATGCGTGCGTGACTGATTCAAAGCCCTAAATAGGGTTTGCGGCGATGCACATCTATCGTAATTGATCGTGACCATCCATCTTCACCAGCCTAAACGGACGGCGTAGATATAGACTCAAGAGGTTCCAAGGATGTCAACATGATCACCATGGTCCCACCTTTGCGTGTGACCGGCCGGCCTATGCTGACTAGGACCCGACGCCTCGAAATGCACGCCCCAAAGGTGGCATGGCACACGGCTTTTAAACCTTTGCGGCAATATATTTCTATCGCAAATGGATCACGACCACTCATCTTTGCCGGTCAAATTGAGTGGCCTAGATCGAATCTTTGTGGGACCGAGGGGTGTAGACATGTACGCCAGCGGGCCGTCTCCACGCACGCCTGGTCGGTCCATCCTAAATTAGCACCAATGCTTGGATTCGATCAGCCAAATAGGAGATGTTTGCGCACCTCTAAAAAAAACAACCTAAATTCCTTCAACAGAAGTAAACATGTGTCGTAAATCATTTCGTCCGTCCAACTTTGCCAGCTTGGTCGGACGGCTTGGATTTAGGCGATCAATAAAGCGCCTCAATGATCACCGTCCGCCACTCTACCACAGGGAGTGATCGACCAGATGATGGCCCGACCACGCGATCTCCAAACGATCACTCGAAGAGGGTTGGACGTGCAACCATTTTAAGACGCTTAATCCGCGACTTACTCAATCAAGCTTTAAAATGACAATACTTCATACATATCGATTGTTTTGAGCTGCTTACTTAAAAGCGATGCATTACATGCATCACGCACGATATTTCATATATATCAATCCCTTTAACAACTTAGTTATTTAACCTAATAGCACCATATGCTATTTCATGCGGCGGGTCCCACGACTCGACCTACTCATTAGAGACATCAAACATGTCACAAACTGGGAGATACTTACTGGGGTATTGGTCTCTGGCGGTTTACAGCGTGCGGCGTGCAATGCGCCCATTACGAGAACGTGTTATGAAGCATGGACGATTAATGATGAGGGAAGTGGGCAAAGGCGTGATCGTGTGACAATCACCTACACGACCGCACTACTCCATCACTCAACTTCCTCCACTTCCTACGAGATGAAGATTGCGCTCAAACGACTTGTATAAATAGATTCTTCAACCTATCTTCAAACAACACGAGAAACCAAGTTGTTTTTAACACCGTATCCAGAAACCATTTTCTGATACAAGTCATAAAACAACCACACCTTCATAATTCAACATCCTAATCTCAAACACCTTCTTCGCTTCCCTCTCTAAGATCAACCCTTCTCCTTCACCTTGTGACCGAATTGAATCTGGAACGACCATTTCTTGGTTTAAGCCAGAGTCTTACAGATTGATCTCTCGAATCTAAAAGTACTCCCTGCAGTGCATTTGTTTAGGGTTTGAATTCTTTTCTCATCAACACACCCAAATTTACCAAAAACAGCAGAATCAGTTTTTACCCCAAAATAACTGGCGACCACAGTGGGAGATTGATCTCTCGGTTGCAAAAATCAATATTTCAATATTCATTCCAGTTCTCTCAATTTCAAAAGGGTGGATCTTAGACCCAATTCAATCATTAAATTTAATTTAGGTTCAACAACCAATTTCAATTCCGGTGTTCCATTCGCTAAGAAGCTTCATAAAATGCTTTTTCAAGCAATGCTACTGGAAAGGCCTTGGATAGCTGAGCACCAGTAAATCTCTTAGGTTAAAATGATCATAAAGCCGCGTGGAGACACAAGAAGACGTGACTACTACCTAAAAGAGCACAACGGTATCTCTCGAAGGTCCAGATGAAGAAACTGCTTTCTCTGTAACACCACGGGTGTTGTATGGAGCAAGCCAGAAATGCCTAAAGGGTCCACACCCAGAAAGACAAAGTGAAGATTCGCATAGTTGTTGTTCCAGTATGGAGATAGTCGACAACAAATCTCAACACCATTGGAGTCCCAGGAAGACACCTGCAGAGATCACACAAGAAAAGGTCTATCTTTATTCCACCACTGCTACACTACAACAAACAGACGCATTTGTGACATTCCGTTTACGACAATACCAAAAACGTCAAAAAAATATTCATTTGTGACATGTTCTATGTCACATATATATTATGTTAGCTAAGTATTAATATGGTGTCAACATAATAATTCTTAACACGTATATTAACTGTCATAAATAAAATTTATGTTAAACAAAATGTTAAAATAAATAAAAATGATATTCTCAACGTTTACAAGTATGTAAAAAATGTTTCTAAAACAATATTAAATCGAAAATAAATAAAAACCGTCTTGGAGACGGTAAATGTTACGCGGCTACTTATTTTCCTACAAATTCGCACGCCTTTAATGTCGGTCAAAATATTTAATTTTCCTTTAAAAGAAAAGATATTTCGGTCAACATATTTAATGTTCCTTGGAAAGAATATATTTAACTTACCTTATAACTGACCACCCACCTTTCCGTGTAAATGTAAAACAGAAAGTAACCACCCACAATCCTTAATTTTGCATATTTATTTAAGAAAAATATTTGGATTAATCCTAATTTTTAGCCATTGTTTCTTCTTCTTGTTGTTGTTTTTTTGTTCTTGTAAACAGATTAATGTCTTAGCCTTTTTTTTTTTTTGGTTCTTCTAAACAGATCGAACTCGTGGCCACCACCACCAAATCTTGTTTACCTATTTTACTGTATTCAAAACAGATATGATATGGTAGAAGCTAACTTCATTTTCCCCTTTGTTCCTATATGACAGAGAAACATTTCCATGGAATATTTGGATGAAACATCTAACAAGGTAAGTTTTTGATACAACTGCACTAGATTTTTGATTTTTGAGGGTGCATTTTTTTTTAATGTATTAATCTTAGGAAATCTCTGTTACAGCGTCTTTATATTTCAGGGATTTTATTTTTTGTATATAATCAAGAAAAGGGGGAACCAAAGAGTACTCGCAGGCTATGAAGTATGAAGATCATATCGATAGCTCAAAGTAGTATTCCTTGGATCTGATACAACATCGATTTTTAAAAGATATTTTGGTTAAATTGTACATTTTGTTTACTAGAAATATATGATAATGTTTGGCCATTCGTGTTCAACTTGTTTAATTGCATACAAATTTATTTATCGATCTCAACTACAAATTGGTGTAAATACAGTAAAATCTAATAATGCGAAACATAATTTATTTTTAAAAACAGTCATTTAATTTTTTAATTTAAAATTTGAAAAATAAGTAAATAATTTATTAGTAATATGGAAAAAAACAGCTTATGTGGCAAATGAGTTATATGTGACGCAAAAATCATGCTACAAATCCCTCTCAGCATAAGTGACGCTTTTAGCGTCGGTCGAATTATTTGCAACACCTCTTTTTATAACGCATTGACCGACAACAAAAAAACGTCATATAAATATATTTGTGACGTACATCTACAATAACAAAGGAGGCTTGATCCATCTTCAAATCATCATAAAGGATTCGCCTATTATGTCAACCTGGACAACAGCGAGACACTCCCTTAGGCGTGACACCTCCAATCACCGGAGCCAAAGCCACCGCCACTACCAATATTTCTTCGAGCGTAACACCCCCGGTCGTTACTAGAGCTACTGCCACTTCCCCATCAGGACGAGAGACCGGAGAAGCCAGAGGAGGCCGACCCCCTATCACCATTGTTGATTTGATGGAAAGACGATAAGTTCTCGCTAAGGTTCAGACGGACACGGCTACAACTCAGAAAGAGGTACTCACTTTCCTCAAGATGCTAATGAAGCGACTATCACAAGAGCCGCGTCAGCCCATAGAAGCAATGAAGAGCACTTTCAACACTTTTGGCGCAAGCACTTCGACGAGCGTGCATTCATAGATGAAGAAGTTCGTGTTGCTCCTGAGCGCTCAAGGGAAAGAATCAGCTGTCCAATTTCATCACGCGTGAGGATCTAAAATGACTTCTCCAGCATCGAGGCAAGGAAAACCCGGTAGACCTGCACCAGCATCAGCCTCCTGATGCGCAAAGAGTTCCTCTTTCGAGAGGATACTCCTCTCCTCAATTTCCCTTTTATGACGGAACCGGTAATGCTCGTGAACACATCTCTCGTTTTCTGAAGTCATTAGGAGAGTACGAATACAATCATGTCCTCCGCATGAAAGAGTTCTCAAAGTTACTTACTGGGAGAGCGTACACCTGGTACAACAACATCGCACCAAACAGCGTATCCAACTAGTGTGAGATGGTAACCGCTTTCTACAAGAAATATTTCTTCGTATCCGAGCAAATCACCTTTTCAGATTTGGGGAGAATGTTCCAACGAAACAATGAGCATCCAAATGATTATGTCAAGAGGTTCAAAATCCAGGCACTGGATGTCACGATCCAAATATGATTGAACATCGATCAATGGAATTATGCATTAATATGATGGTACCCATCTATCGTGCTATGCTGGAGAATCCGCAATTTCAGACATCCTCTGAACTTCGTGAAGCTGTTAAACGCTCAGCTATAACAACACCTTCCCTGATAGAAAGAACCAGGCCTGCAAGTAACGAAGAGCCTCATGATATTCGTGGAAGCATACATCTCACCAACAGGCAATACAACCTTCAGCCTTCTGTAAGCAGCAAGAAGAAAACCACCGAGATACAACATCCTGCGTCCAAAACCGCCAATTCCAACCTCAGTACCACATGCACAACTATCACAATGATAAAACAACGTCCGGGATATACCATATCTGTCTTGACGGTAACAAATCGATGAGAGAAGCTTTCAGAATTTTGTCTCCCGTAGAAGAAGTAGTTGCATTACCGAAGGAGGTCGCACCCGGGACTTAAGAGGTACATACGAACTCTCCAGGTCAAGAGCTTTTTCATATTTGCACAACCTGTTAGTTAAGTCATTCGCATGAGGAAACTTCCCTACTCCTCAAAGACACGATCCAAAGACGGTAAAGGCAAAGGAGTGTGGCTGGGGACTGCTCAACACTACCCATCTCAAAGATGCAAGCACGCTATCATTATGATTCTAGGATGTCAAAAGATGAGTACATACTCAAGAGAGCAGACGTATCGTCGAAAACCAGCGATATACCTGGACATCCATGAAATGCAACGTAGATGCAAAGACGACCTCATGATCAGCAACTCGTACGGTCCTCATCAACATTGGGTTCAACTCCAACTCTCTCCCAAATTATTTCTTCAGAGACCCAGCGTGACAGCATCTATCAAGTTGAAAGCTCAATAGATACTCGTGGGCAGGGGACTGTCTCCCTCTTCTCCATTCCATGAGGAAACATCAAGGAAGCTATCGGTTCCTTCTCCCTCTAATAACGAGACGATCTCTACCATTATATGAAGACTGCCAAGTTCGTGCAAGTAACTACCATGCCTCTCCCTGCCAGTCTCTTCTGATCATTGCCGCTGCCAAGAATCGTTGTTGCCCGCCAGAGCTTCACCATACCAACAACCACTATGGACAGAGGTAATCCGAACTTCTGCATATTTCGCTTTCCCATGGAGAAGTAATAGAGTCACCAGTACGAAGGCGAGATGGTGATATATTTGTTATGGTAAACCCACCGACCATACAAGATAGAGCCATATAAATCACGCTTGGGGACTAAGGCTCGGCATGAAATTCCTTCGCCGTCAGTCAAGGACTTCTTCAACTCAAGAGAGACGGTTGATCAAGAAGCATGTAATATGCAAGGCAAAATCAAATTGAAGGTTGGTCTAATCCTTAACCATTATTGTTATCTCCCCTATTTCGAATTACCGGAAGAGAGTGTTGCATGTGGAGAAAATGCGACTTGCCGGACAGCATAATTTGTGTGTCGTCTTCCCATCTGTCATATTATATCGCCTCAGGAGAATGGGAAGAACTCATTTTTCGAAATCAAGGGTTATGGGCGCCCTTACTGGAGTTCGCTCCAGAAGCCACTTCAACGCACACTCTCCCCTGAGGCCGCTTCAACGATCTCTCTAGAAGAAGCCGTTTGAACGCATGCTCCAGAAGCCTTCAACTCACGCTCTCTCCTGAGGCTGCTTCAACGATCTCTCCAGAAGAAGTCGCTTCAACGCTCTCTCTCCCGAAGCTGCTTCAGCTCTCTCTCCCGAGGTTGCTTCAACGCTCTCTCTAGAAGAAGTCGCTTCAACGCTCTCTCTTCCGAAGCTGCTTCAACTCTCTCTCCCGAGGCCGCTTCAACGCTCTCTCCAGAAGAAGACGCTTCAACACTCTCTCCAGAAGAAGTCACTTGAACGCTCTTTCTCCCGAAGCTGCTTCAGCACTCTCTCCCGAAGCCGCTTCAGCGCTCTCTTCAGAGGTCGAAGCCGCTTCAACACCTTACCAACAAATGCAATGGAAGTACGTCTTTCAAGAGAAAATAAGCTCGAGATAATTACACCTGGGGACTGCCAGTACAGGATGCCTTCACGTCCCTCAACCGGTTTATTTCTAATATCAGCATCATCACTGTTGAAGATTTACGAGCTGCAGAAAATTCTCAACATAAAGACGTACATGTGCATTAAAGACTCCAAAAGTACAAATCGGGGATGTTTTCACGTATCCAATCACGCCATCGAATCTGAAGTGTAACTGGGGACTGCTCATCACATCCCATTCCATACAACCATCCAAGATTTAGAAGACGATTCAAAAGATGTCTCTTGAACGAAGTCCTTGAAGATATCCCAAAAAAGCAGCCTGCTTCGACATTGAGACGGTGGCGCAATACTCAGTGACAAAAGAAACATGAATAAGGGATTATTATTATTCAATCAAGCCATGGCTCCAGCCGCATGAAACAAAAACTATTAAACATCAAAGAAGTGTCATCAACGCCAGGGTAAAGGGCGCCTTCATTAGAGTCCTTTCCAGAAGCTGCTTCAACATCCTCTCTGGAAGCCACTTCAACATCCTCTCAAGCCGCTTCAGCATGCTACATCAACGTTCTCTTTGGGAGCTTGTTTATGAGTGAAAACTACTCCTGCAGAATTTGGTAATTTGGGGTGTGGATGAGGAATGAATTTAAACCTTAAACAAATGCACTGCGCGGTGAGTGCTTGTAGATTCGAGAGATCAATCTGTGCAAGTCCGGCCTAAACCAAGAAATGGCCGTTCCAGACTTGTTTCGGTCACAAAGTGAAGGAAATGGGGTTGATCTTAGGGAGGGAAGCGAAGAAGGTGTTGAGATTGTGAAGGTGTAGACTTGCTTATGACTTGCAACAGGAAAGTGAACAAGCTTACGATTGGTGTAAGCAGCTTCGGGTGTTTTCTTGTTGTTTTTCTCTGTGTTTTGGAAATAGGGCGGAGAACCTATTTATACAAGTCATTGAGTCTTATTCACGTCTCTCGTGGGAAGTGGAAGAAGTGGAGTGATGGAGTAGTGGAGTTGTGCGTTGGTGATACACGACTAGCCTTGCCCACTTCTCCTGTTCATCTCTAATAGTCCATGAGTTCCGAACACGTTCTTGTGATGGCGCGTTGCACGCTGCACGCTGTAAACCGCCAGACCAATACCCCAGTATGTATCCCCCCAGTTTGTGACATGATTGATGTCTGGAATGTGTGGATCGTGGATCCACGATAGGTAGCATGTAATCTTTGAATTGAATAACTGTGTTATTCAGGAAGTCGATACTTGTGAAGTATCGTGTGTATTTTATGCAGGTACTGCATCATGGTGTGGTAAAGTGATGGGTAATGACACCTTACACACCAATTAACTCCTGACTGTATTTGTATAACCAAGTCGGTGAAGTTGGACGGATGAGATGATCTTTGAGACACCCATCTGCGAACCGTTTGATGAAGTTAGGGTTTTGAAGAGGTGCGCGGGCATCACTCTTCGCCTTGGTCGAAACCAAGCATGGGATACAACTTTGGCCTAACCGACCATACATGCGTGTAGATGGCATGATGGTGTAGGCGCCTATACCCCATTACCTCATGAAAGCATGATCTGGGTCACTCAATTCATCCGGTGAAATCGAGTGGTCGAGATCGATTTGCGACCAAAAACTAGTGCCGCAAGGGCCGCACGTCACGCCCTCTTCAGGCGCGCGTTCCAAGACGACCAATCTTGGTTGGTCTTGGCCGATTGGCCTGGCGTGAAGGTGGTACGCTGATGTCCACGCTTATACCTGAATATCCCATGAAAACGTGATCCGAGCCATCCAAATCGTCCGGCGAAGTTGAGTGGTCGAGATCAGTTTGCGGTTTGGGAGGTGTGACCACGCTAGTTTGAGCGTGCGTTTTGGATTAGCCAGGCATGATATGCCTTGGCCGATTGGGTTAGGGAATAAATGGGTCCACGGTGGTCATGCTGGTATGACTGGACCTGCTTAATCTAATCTTGGACCCTCCGTTCATGCCGGAGAAGATGGACGCTCGTGATGGTCAAAACCCTAATTTTGGGTTTCAAAGCCGTGCGTCTTCTCTTGTTTGGGCGACGATTTTGTCACGACCAAACATGGTTGGTCTTGACCGATTGGTCAAGTGTGTAGGTGATAAGCACGTATGTGCTACAATTTTTACACCCATATTTACACTAGCTAGGTCTCGTTTATTGGCTAATAATACTGTTTTAAGTCATTTACAGGAATTACAAGGAAATCTGATCACCGGAACGATAAATGGCTATCGAAAGGCAAAATGATGTTTGCCACAAAAATGAGCAAGTCCTTTGGCAGCAATAGAACCTAAAAATGTAGCTGTCTGGTATGTTTATATCAGCACTACTAAAGCCCGCCCACTAGAGATTGAAGAGGAAGTAAAGACGTGTTATTTCTCTCAACACAACAATCCCGTGTTTGTTTTTTTCTTATCTAAAGAGGAGGCTCTCGAACAACATCTTATTTTCTTACCAAAATGAATTCAATGACAATGATTTGGGGTTTTTGTAGTTCAATAAATTGGGAGCTGTTCTTGAGATAGCAAGGATTAGTGGATCTCGTACCTTGATTAAATGGTTCTTTGGAAATTGAAATTAGAAGATCAAGTGGGGAAAATCAAATAGAAGGTTTCTGTTAATGGAGATAATGATTGGTGTCCTTCAAATTGGTAAGGAAGATGTGATTTTACAGTAGCAGCAATGGATCTGTGGGGTTTGTTTAGAAATGTTTTTACTCGTCTCTAAATGGTGAAATAATTATTGGGTTGATGGAGTTCTGCCGATATCAATGGAAGAGAAGAAAAATTATCTCGCTAAAGTCTGTGGGTTGTGAGATTAAGACTTCATTCAAGCAATATGGTGATTGAAGAACATAAATGAAGATGGGTTTTCTGTGGGGTTCGAGTTAGTAAAAATTTTGGTCATATCTGGTGTGAATTATATGCCGAGAAATCAATCATAAGATCTGTTTTTTTTTTGGTAACAAGGGAAGAATGGATGGATTGATATGGTGGATTGAAGTAGCAGCTGATGTTTGCGCCATGGTCTGTAAACAAGGAAGAAAAGCAACAACAGATGGAGTTAGGGTTCATTTATATGGATGAAACTCAGAGGGGTTAACAACGGACAATTAAATTGGGGGTTTTGCCGTGATGTGAAGATGAGTTTGAGATGGTTCATGTATTTTGAGTTTAGTGTGGATTTGTGTGAGTGGGCTCAATTGCAAACACAAGCTGAGAGAGGAGTTGAATACAAGTAGTCAACAACTGATTTCAACTATCTTTTAGGCAAGAAACAAGAGGAAGAGTTTACAACTCGTGGTCCGTGGACTGGTTTCAATAAATGGGTTTTCTGTGTACCAAATGAAGAGATGAATACGGGTTGGTTCAGTTTTTTGGCATGAAAATAGGACTAATTCGTTGAGCTACAAATCAGAGAACAAGTCATAGCCTTCGTGTATAAATGAGAACTACAACCAACCAAGAAGGGTAAGCTGGAACAACACAATCTTTTCTTTAGTTTGCTAATTAGTTCAGTGTTTAGTTCTCTTGTATGTTAGGGTTTTCTCTCGAATATTTTTCTATGGTCTGTCTACACAACAATGAGAAGCTAAACCCCTCTGCCAAGACTAGAGGGGAAGCTTAATGGGTTCTAGTATTATTTATAGTGATCATAAATGAATTCCATGTTTTTAGTCCATTTCTTTATCTGTGTTTTTGATTGCAATTTTGTGTTGATGGTGTTGACAAACTTCATAGATTCATTGTGATTTAGGATACATTGAATGCTAGGGAATCCTCGTGACATTTCTCAATTGGGCTTTATCTTAGAAATATAATCAATCAGTCTTGATTTGGTATTTGTTTTAGTTACTTTGAAATCTCAATTTGCTATATATTCCGGGTAGAACGAATCATTATTCAGTTCTATTCGAGTTATAATTTGATCACATAATACTTGAACACATTAAGTGAAACCTCAAGGTCTTGGTAGTTTCACAACATTATTTCTCTCTTTTACAAATTTACTCTGCATTCACAACTCAATTACAAATCAAAATTATATTATTGCTTTGCTAAACAATTTTTCTGAGCACCAACAATCTCTGTGGTTCGAACGACTATACTACAATTCTTTATCTTTGATACTCGAAAGAGAGATCAAATTTTGCGCCGTTTCGGGATTGTTTAGTGTTCCTTAGAATTAAGTGCTGCATCGGTTTATTTTTAGTTTTGTTTTAGAGTCTCTGACTTGTTGGTTCTTAACGGGAGTAAGATAGCTCTAAAGACTTGGCGACATTAGGAGCTGCTAACGGTGTGAGGAACAAGTGTTTGTTGCTTCAGATTGTGATTAGGGTGAAATATTCCGAAATCACACCACTTGGGTAACATTGTATCCGTTCCTTATTTCTTTTGTGTATGCAATATTCTAGTTCGATCAATTCAATCGATTAGTTAGATTTCACCGTTTACCTAATAGGGTATTACCAAATCACCCTAGTCATCCAATGGCAGAGGAAGCCGAGAGATTAGCGGCCGAGGTCAAGTGCTAGATTAGCTGCTTTGAAGCCGAAGCCAATGCCGATGGACCTAGAACCCTTAGGGAGTATTTACACCGGAAAGGACTTCTACACCTTCTTGTATAGTTCTTTAGGCTAATGCCGGCAATGTGTCAATTAAGAATGGGCAGATACAAGCACCGCCTAAGTTTCATGGTTTGGACTCAGAGAGTCCATACATACATTTGAAAGAATTTGATGAAGTCTCGTACTACTATGTCTTTTGTTGCTGCAACTCAAGATGTTGTAAAACGAAATTGTTTCCATTTTCTCTAAAGGAGAAGGCTAAGATTTGGCTGCATTCTTTGCGACCAAATACCATTACGACATGGAATGAAATGACTAGAGAGTTTCTGAAAAAGTTTTTTCCGATTCACAAAACCATCACTCTTCGCAAAAATATTATGAATTTTTCTCAAAATGAACATGAGTCTTTTTTCGAGTGTTGGGAGAGGTTTAAAGACTTACTTTCTAGCTGCCCTCATCATGGTTATGAAATTTGGAGAGTTATTAACTTCTTTTATGATGGTCTGAATTCTGGTATGCGTCAATTTGTTGAAATGATGTGTAATGGGGAATTTCTGAATAAGTCACCTGATGATGCTTGGAGTTATTTCGATTCGCTAGCTGAAAATGCCCAAAATTGGGATACTTTGCACAAACGGATAAAAATAAGTCCAAATCCTGAGCTAGTTCTAGGCCTGGAATGTATGTGCTGAGTGAAGAAGATGATTTGAATGCTAAAATTGCTAGCTTGCATAGGAAAGTTGATGCTATTCAGAAACCAAATGTAGTTAAGGTAGCTAACTCGGTAGAACATGCTTGTAGTATTTGCGAAAGTCCTAACACTACACTAAGGATTGTCCTACGATCCCAAAGCATTTCAAGAAGTGTTACATGACCAAGCAAATGCCATGAATACTTACAAAAGACCTTTTAGCTCACCTTATTCGGATACATATAATCCTAATTGGCGAAATCACCCTAATTTCAGTTGGAGGAATGGTCCTACTATGAATGATGTTAATGTTCCTCAAGGGTCTTCATCTAGTAATCCTTATGTGCCACCTCACAAGAAGACTCTTGAGGATACTTTACAAACTTTTATGCAGGGACAGACTCAAATAAATCAGAATACCTTGCAGACTTTGGATGAGCTGAAAACTAGCATAGGACGTATTGAATCACGTCTCAATGTTAGGGAGAAAGGGACATTACCTGCCCAAACTCAACCTAACCCTAAAGGCCAGTATGAAGCTAATGATGCTAATATTGAACAAGCTAAGGTTGTTACAACACTTAGAAATGGTAAGGTGATAGAGACTCGATGAAGGTAAACGAACTCGAGAAGTCTCCAAAACCCAAGGGTGGTGGATCATCACAGTGATACTGAAAATGAAAATTATGATGTTGATAAGAAATTGCATGCTCCATTTCCTCATCGTTTATTGTCTACTAAACCATTGGTGATAATAAAGATATTCTTGATATTTTGCGGCAGTGAAAGTAAACATTCCTCTCTTGAGTGTGATTAAGCAAATTCCCACTTACGCCAAGTTCATAAAGGATCTTTGCACCATCAAAAGGAAGCATAATGTGCAGAAAAGGCATTCCTCACGGAACAGGTAAGTGCTATTATTAAACACAACACTCCTCCCAAATATAAAGATCCAGGATGCCCTACTATTTCTTGTATAATAGGGGATTTCGTGATCAAACAAGCACTTTTGGATTTGGGAGCTAGTGTAAACCTCATACCCTTCTCGGTTTACGAGCAGTTGGGCTTAGGTGAATTAAAACACACCTCGGTCACTCTACAACTTGCGGACAGATCAGTTAAAGTACCGAGAGGGGTAGTTGAGGATGTGTTAGTTCAAATCGATAAATTTTACTATCCAGTGGATTTTATTGTTTTGGATACCCAACTTTGTGGTTCATGCTAGTAATGAAATACCTATCATCTTAGGTCGTCCTTTCCTTGCAAATCGCCAATGCTTTGATTAATTGTCGAAAACAGTATAATGAATCTTTCTTTTGGTAACATGACCGTTGAATTAAACATCTTTGATGCATGTAAATATCCGAGTGGCAGTGATGATATCCATGAGGTTAGTATGATTGAAACAATTGTGCGGGAAAAGTTATCTCATCTAGAAGCTAGGGATGCATTAGAAGCCGTCTTCTTAACCTTTTGGAATTCGATGAGGATGGATCCATTGAAGAAGTCAATTCGTTATCGGATTCATCCCCATTATCTGGATACTGAGATAAGTGGCGGTCTAGATTTGAATCACTTCCAATCGGTGAGACCAAGCCACTACCCTCATCCATAGATTTCCCAAAGCTTGACCTTAAGCCACTTCCTAGTGACCGAAATATGCTTTTTTGGGTCAAAATGAAACATTTCAAAGAATTATATCGGTTGAACTTAGTGAAGAGCAAGAAGTCATGCTTTTGGATGTTCTTAGGAAGCACAGAAGTGCCATAGGATGGACTATTGCAGACTGAAAGGAATTGACCCTAGTATTTGTACGCATAAGATTAACTTGGAAGAGAATGCAAGACCTTGTCGACAAGGTCGGCGTAGGTTGAATCCTCACATGAAAGATGTTGTTAAAACTGAAATTCTTAAGCTATTAGATGTAGGTATGATCTATCCTATTTCGATAGCGAATGGGTCGATCCAACCCAAGTAGTTCCTAAGAAATCTGGTATTACAGTTGTTGAGAATGAGAATAATGAACCGATCCCAACTAGGAAGGTCACTTTGGTTGGCGTGTTTGCATTGATTATCGCAAGTTGAATTCTGTTAGTAGGAAAGATCATTTTCCTTTGCCGTTTATTGATGAAATTCTTGAGCGACTTGCAGGTCATAAGTTCTATTGCTTTCTCGACGGATACTCGGGCTACAATCAAGTGGAGATTGCTCGAGAGGATCAGGAAAAGACGACTTTTACATGCCCGTATGGAACCTTTGCTTACAGACGAATGCCCTTTGGCTTATGCAATGCACCAGCAACGTTCCAACGTCTCATGCTAAGTATTTTTTCTGATATGGTTGGTAAGAATTTGGAAGTATTTATGGATGATTTCTCAATCTTTGGTGATAGTTTTACTGATTGCTTGCATCACTTAGAGTTAGCTCGATTCGTTGCACTTGAAACAAATCTTGTTCTCAACTCGGGAAAAGTGTAACTTTATGGTGTCTAGAGGAAATGTCTTAGGTCATGTTGTTTCATCTCGGGGACTTGAGGTAGATAAAGCTAAAATCGACTTTGATTTCACATTTGGCAGACCCAAAGAATGTTAAGGAAATAAGGTCTTTTCTTGGACATGCTGGATTTTACCGAAGGTTTGTTAAGGACTTTAGTAAAATCTCCAGGCCCTGTGCAATCTCTTATCAAAAGACAAGGATTTCGTGTTTGATGAAGAGTGCAAAATAGCTTTTGAAAAGCTAAAGACCTTATTGACTACACTCCGATCATTCAACCCCTAATTGGTTGTTACCATTTGAGATAATGTGTGATGCTAGCGACTTTGCGATTGGAGCTGTTTTAGGACAAAGAGTTCAAAAGTTACCATGTGTTATCTATTATGCAAGCCGTACTTTAAATGATGCACAATGTAACTATTCCACTACTGAGAAAAAGAGTTTTTGTCCGTCGTGTTTGCTTTGGATAAGTTCAGTCATATCTAGTCGGATCTAAAGTTATTGTGTACACCGACCATTATGCCCTTTAAGCATCTTTTGTCAAAGAAAGATGCGAAACCTAGACTGATTAGGTGGGTTCTTCTTTTGCAAGAGTTCAATCTAGAAATCAGGGATAAGAAAGGGTTTGAGAATGTGGTGGCTGATCATCTATCTAGGATAGTAATTGAGTCGTCTTTTCAAAGCGATGTGGTGAAACTTTTCCTGATGAACAATTGTTTAGCGTGTCACTAACACCTTGGTATGCAGACATTGCAAACTATCTTCTTCAGAGGTTACATTCCAAACTCATTGGACTCAACAAGACAAGACAAAGTTCTTTGTCAAGTGCAAAACTTTCGTGGGATGATCCGTTTTTGTTTAAAGTTTGCCCCAGATCGGTGATTCGAAGGTGTGTACCGAGAAGTTGAACACCAAAGTATCTTGAATTTCAGTCACTCCGGTGCTTGTGGAGGACACTTTTCAGGTAAGAAAACCGCCTGAAAATTCTGCAATGTGGTTTTTCTTGGCCGACTCTTTTCAAAGATGCATACTTGTTTTGCAAAGCATGTGAAAGATGCCAAAAGGTAGGAAGAAATTCTCGACGAGATATGATGCCATTAAATCCTATTTTGATTGTCGAAATTTTTGATGTATGGGGCATAGACTTTATGGGCCCATTTCCTTCTTCTTATGGTTATCAATATATATTGGTTGCTTCGTTGACTACGTATCTAAGTGGATTGAAGCTGTTGCTTGCATAGGATAATGATAGTAAGGTTGTTACTAAGTTTCGAAAGAGAATATTTTATCTAGATTTGGCACCCCTAGGGCTATTATTAGCGATAGAAGTACTCACTTTTGTAACAAATCCTTTGAAAAGCTAATGAAATCATATGGCATTACTCATAAAGTAGCTACAGCATATCACCCTCAAACGAGTGGTCAAGTAGAAGTTTCCAACAGAGAGATAAAAGCTATATTGCATAAGACTGTAAACCCAAATCGCAAGGATTGGTCACTACGACTTATTGATGCGTTGTGGGCTTATAGGACAGCTTTCAAAACTCCATTAGGAATGTCTCCTTATAGGCTTGTATTTGGAAAAGCATGTCATCTACCTGTAGAGTTAGAACACAAAGCTTATTGGGCAAGTCAAAAAGCTTAATTTTGACCTAGATCAGCTGGTGAACATAGGAAATTACAATTTGAATGAGCTCAAGAAATCGTAAACGAGGCCTATAATACTTCCGGGAACTATAAAGCTAAAATGAAAATGTTTCATGATAAGCACATTATTAGGAAAACATTTGAACCTTTAGATAAAGTTCTTCTTTATGATTCTCGACTACATTTATTTCCTGGCAAGCTTAAATCTCGATGGACAGGTCCATTTATTGTTAAGAATGTCTTTCCTTATGGTACTGTTGAAATTGAAAATCCAAACAATGGCAATATATTTAAGGTTAATGGACAGCGTTTGAAGCCATTTTTGGAACTTGTGAATCCAGAAGTCGATACCACGACTCTGGAGGATCCTTCTTATGATTGATTGGCCGTGTTTTGCAGATGTCTGGCTGGAGACATAAAATTCAGCGCTTTAGGGAGACAACCCTCTTCGATGTGTTTGTGGGTATCACACTGGAAGCCCTCACGAGACAGACTCGTCCTCTTGTGCGAGCTTGAGGTTTAAAGGCTTGTTGCATGGGCTAAATGCAACCGAACCGACTGCGACAGTGGTAAAATAATGTAGTTTTATTTTCTTTCTTTTCTTTATCATGAATAATCAGCCCCTTTTCACTTTTGAACTGTTTTTAACCACCGCCACATTGGGGACAATGTAGAAATTAAGTGTGGGGTTGTTTTGGGGTAAATTTAATCTATGCTTTTCTGATTCTTTGACTGCATATTCATTGTTTCATCGTTTGCTTGTACATTTTAATCTTAAAAAAAAAAAAAAAAAAAACGAAAAAAATTGAAGTGAAAATTTTACATGATAAGATCACTTTAGCGGTCTTTCTACACCACTGTCTAGTGTTTTTATGGACATTTTTAATCTATTTGTTTAGCGGATTCGTCTTGCTGTTTAGCGGACACCTTTAATCTAGTCAAGCTTTTAGCGGATTTGTCTTGCTGTTTAAAGACATTGCTCAATCCTTGTTTAGTGGTTCCGTCTAGTCATTAGAGATGTTTCTCCATATCCAGTGTGTAGCGGATATAATTTTTTCTTGTTTTGCTCGGGACTAGCAAAATGTAAGTGTGGGGGAGTTTGATAAGCACGTATGTGCTACAATTTTTACACCCATATTTACACTAGCTAGGTCTCGTTTATTGGCTAATAACTTTTGTTTTTAAGTCATTTAGGGGAATTACAAGGAAATCGATCACCTAGAACGATAAATGGCTATCGAAAGGCAAAATGATGTTTGCCACAAAAATGAGCAAGTCACCTGGCAGCAATAGAACCTAAAAATGTAGCTGTCCTGGTATGTTTATATCAAGACTACTAAAGCCCTAGCCCACTAGAGATTGAAGAGGAAGTAAAGACGTGTTATTTCTCTCAACACAACAATCCCGTGTTTGTTTTTCTTATCTAAAGAGGAGGCTCTCGAACAACATCTTCTTTTCTTACCAAAATGAATTCAACAAAGAACAGATTTGGGGGTTTTTGTAGTTCAATAAATTGGGAGTCTGTTCTTGAGATAGCAAGGATTAGTGGATTCGTACCTTGATTAAATGGTTCCGGAAATTGAAATTAGAAGATCAAGTGGGGAAAATCAAATAGAAGGTTTCTGTTAATGGAGATAATGATTGGTGTCCTTCAAATTGGTAAGGAAGATGTGATTTTACAGTAGCAGCAATGGATCTGTGGGGTTTGTTTAGAAATGTTTTTACTCGTCTCTAAATGGTCGAAATAATTATTGGGTTGATGGAGTTCTGCCGATATCAATGGAAGAGAAGAAAAATTATCTGCTAAAGCTGTGGGTTGTGAGATTAAGACTTCATTCAGCAATATGGTGATTGAAGAACATAAATGAAGATGGGTTTTCTGTGGGGTTCAAGTTAGTAAACATTTGGGTCATATCTGGTGTGAATTATATGCCGAGAAATCAATCATAAGATCTGTTTTGCTGCTGGTAACAAGGGAAGAATGGATGGATTGATATGGTGGATTGATGTTGCTGCCATGGCTGTAAACAAGGAAGAAAAGCAACAACAGATGGAGTTAAGGTTCATTTATATGGACTGAAACTCAGAGGGGTTAACAACGGACAATTAAATTGGGGGTTTTGCCGTGATGTGAAGATGAGTTTGAGATGGTTCATGTATTTTGAGTTTAGTGTGGACTGTGAGTGGGCTCAATTGCAAACACAAGCTACAGAGAGGAGTTGAATACAAGTAGTCAACAACTGATTTTGACTATCTTTTAGGCAGAAACAAGAGGAAGAGTTTACAAGCGTGGTCCGTGGACTGGTTTCAATAAATGGGTTTTACAGTGTACCAAATGAAGAGATGAATACGGGTTGGTTCAGGTCTTTTGGCATGAAAATAGGACTAATTCGTTGAGCTACAAATCAGAGAACAAGTCATAGCCTTCGTGTATAAATGAGAACTACAACCAACCAAGAAGGGTAAGCTGGAACAACACAATCTTTTCTTTAGTTTGCTAATTAGTTCAGTGTTTAGTTCTCTTGTATGTTAGGGTTTTCTACTGAATATTTTTCTATGGCTGTCTACACAACAATGAGAAGCTAAACCCCTCTCTGCCAAGACTAGAGGGGAAGCTTAATGGGTTCTAGTATTATTTATAGTGATCATAAATGAATTCCATGTTTTTAGTCCATTTCTTTATCTGTGTTTTTGATTGCAATTTTGTGTTGATGGTGTTGACAAACTTCATAGATTCATTGTGATTTCCGGATACATTGAATGCTAGGGAATCCCTGTGACATTTCTCAATTGGGCTTTATCTTAGAAATATAATCAATCAGTCTTGATTTGGTATTTGTTTTAGTTACTTTGAAATCTCAATTTGCTATATATTCCGGGTAGAACGAATCATTATTCAGTTCTATTCGAGTTATAATTTGATCACATAATACTTGAACACATTAAGTGAAACCTCAAGGTCTTGGTAGTTTCACAACATTATTTCTCTCTTTTACAAATTTACTCGCATTCACAACTCAATTACAAATCAAAATTATATTATTGCTTTGCTAAACATTTTTCTCGAGCACCAACAATCTCTCGTGGTTCGAACGACTATACTACAATTCTTTATCTTTGATACTCGAAAAGAGAGATCAAGAGGCGGCCCACGATGATCGTGTTGACATGCTCGGGGCCCTTTGAATCTACATCTACACCTTCCATCTATACCTGCTGTAGGATCAGAATATCGCGACATCAATACTTCGCGAGATTAATAAATACAACATCACGAAGGAGTCGCGGGGAAGTAAAATAAATGACGCAATGGATGACATCAGCCAGAACATGAGAAAAGTGTGAAGATTTGGCAAGATTTAGGAGTGTCGCGAATACGAACACTTATACACTTGCGATACTTCGCGAGTCATTCCCGAAATAAAGGACAACTTTTAATTGTCATCCACTATGTAATACCCTATATAAAGGGTTGAGTAAATCTGTTGTGGGAGAGGTGTTTTTGAATTGTTAAGCAAGACATTAAGAGAGAGAAACTTTAGAGTGATTGTAATTTCCTTAACTCTGTTCTATCTTTCTGTGTAAACATTTCAAGAAAATAATCAATCAAATTCATAGTTATTCATCTTCAAATGGATTAATTGTGTTGAATCTAATGAGGGGTGTAGTGTAGGAAATCCTGCAACTACATATGCGCTAGAAACAGGGACCGAGGAGAAGATCAACCTTGTGAATTAAAAGAATCAAGTGTAACGAGAAAGAAATTTTGAATAATTTTCAACAATTTACTAAAATTGAGAAATTGCTAGAAGAAGGAATGCATCAGAACAACCAACAATTGTGAGGAGAAGCGGGAGATTAGCTGGAGAAAGGAGAAATGAAGTAGGTGAACCATCAAGAATAAATGCAAGAGATAGAGAAGAAGGTCAAATTCAACCACCAATTCAACCAAAGACCGAATAGAGTAATAGATTATGATAGGGTGAGCGTGCATACATGAAGATCTGATTCGTGGAAGAAAGAGAAGAAGTGCAACAATTGATAAATAATGGACAAGAGGAGAGAAATCGAGAAGAAATGGGAGAAACAAGCTCATAGAAATGAAGAAATCGTAGCATTAGAGACGTTGAGACAAACAATACATGAAGAAAGACGATTAGAAGCTTAAGAACGCGCAAATTTAACAAGGCAAAACCATGAGTTAAGAATGGAAAATATGAGGTTGCAGAATAGGAGGTCGAGAAGTAATACCAGATCAAGACCAGGATCGGTTAGAGATGATAGGAGGAGAATGTTACCTGTAGAAAATGTTAATGAAGAAAATTTAGAAAGATAGCTAAATCTCGGTGAAGGATATCTTTGAAAGAAGGGAAGTGGTGTGTATTCCACGTCCGAGGAGATTTTGTAATGACCAAAATAATGGAAATCAAGGAAATAGGCAAGCAGAATAATCCAATTGATGAAGAAAATCGGAAGAAGGAAGAAGAATACTGCATGGGAGAGAAACACATAGGAAACAAAGGGAGATTGAAGATGACATCGAAAAGCATTATATTGAACAAGCGCGTCTAGCTTGCGAAAGGGAAAGATTAAGAGTAGAAATGGAAGAACGAGAATTGGAGGAAGCAATTCGGCAGAATAATCATGACAATCGAGAAAGAAGGCGCGAGCAAAATCGCAACAATGGAAATATCAATGAAGAGTATGAAAGAATACAAAGGAGAGCTGATAGACAACCAAGAAGAGAAAATGATAGATACAATGGTGTGCGAATCCATGAACGAGATGGAGGAGAAAGTCGCAGAGAAAGAAGAGAAGAAAATGCTGAACAAGAAAATCAAGATAGACATGAACGCAGAAGGAGAGAGGCAGAGCTAAAAAGACCAATAAATTCGAATCTTGATGTAAATGAACAAATCTTAAAAGAGTTGGCAGAAATGAGAGGAATGTTGAACAATAGAAGAGGAGGAGGAAGAAGACAATTAGATGAGGCAATCGAAGAAGCTGCGAAAATCCCTTTACACTAGAGGTGCGTTAGGAGGAATACCCCAAAGTGCAATTTACCCGCATTAACCAAAGATTTTTGATGGAACAACTTGCGCAATACAACACATCAAAGCGTATGTAAGATGTATGTTACAAATGGGAAAATCATGACGCTATATTGTGCAAATATTTTGCATCAAGTTTAACAGAGAAGCACTTCGAAATGGTTTGAGGGTTTACCAAGAAACACCATCACGTCATTCAACCATTTACAAGCTATATTTTTAGGGGCATACATAAGTAACAACTCCTCGCGACCAGGAATTGAAGATGTATTTGGACTGAAACAAAGAATTGGCGAAAGTTTAAGACACTTAACTGTGAGATGGAAGACGATGTGTAGCGACATGGCCAGAAGAGTGGATGAAAGATATCTCATTTTATCATTTATAAACGCTATGTTCGCAACTAATTTGCTATATATTCAAATTTTTAGAGTCAAGAATACAATCACGATGATTTTGAGTCATGAGAACTTCAAGAGGAGTATATTGCTTTAGAGGAAAGGCAAAATGAGATGGAATCATATCCAATTGCGAATACAAGTTCAAGTGCTGCGAATGCAAGTTTATTACCCAAACTGATAAACACGGTGGCGAGTACTTCGCAAGGTCAACAAGAAAGGATAACAGATGATGGACAGCCAAAGATAGTAGCCATGGGAAGCCGTGATCAAGAAGAATATGAGAGAGAAAGAAATTACTACAACCGTGGTGGCAATAACAAAATTCAAAGACTTGATCATCCGCAAGAAACTTATGGAAGTCAAAGGCAGAATTATCATGGAGGGCAATGACGTCACAGAGAGTAGTATGGGAAGAAATAAAATGCCAGCATTAAATGCTAGTGTTGAAAAAATATGGGAAGCTATACTCTTGATGGAAAACATACCGCGCCATGGAACATGGGGAATGAGCCACCACCAAGTGATGAAGTCACGAGTTCTGTTCTTACCACCGTTTCATGGACACTTAACAAATGACTCGCAGAAATATAAAAAGAATCATTCTCGTAATGATTGACCAAGGAAAGCTAAGTCATTTTCTAAAAAGTGAAGAGAAGGTTCAGCCATTACCACCACCGCCTTAAATGCATGTAACAAATTCAAGAAAGGAGAAAGAAACATTCGTAATAGAAGTTGGATCGAAAGCTAAAAATTTGTTTTGCAACTCCATTGTACACTCTTACCGAACAATTGAAGATTTTCATGATAATGTTCTCGTAGGGTTTTTGCGAGGGATGCTAATAATAAAGAAGTGATGAACATTCGAAGACGTCGCAGCTTAAAAGAATGGCAAATGCAGATTATTTCTTTCAACGCAGAAGAGATTCCTGAAGGCAAAGAGACGCATGACAACCCATTGGTTGTAAAATTGGAAATTAATCCAAAACCTGTAGATGGCGAAGACGACGAAGCAGAGAATTGCTGGGCGATCAATAGAATCTTGATTGATACGGGGAGCTCAGTAAATATTCTTTTCTACCATACTTACAAGACTATGGGGGGGGAAGGATGAAGAATTGATACCTTCGACATATAAGATATATGGTTTCAATGGAACAAATGAATAAGCCTAAAGGAGAAGTTCATATGAGAATACCTTTGCAAGGGTTATCAACGGGGATTTTGTTCTGTGTAGTTGATGTGGAGTCCCCTTATAATGCATTGATGATAAGGCCATGGTTGCACGAAATTCTGGGCGTAGCGTCAACTTATCATCAATGCATAAAATTTCCTCATCCTAGCGGTGTTGGAATTATAAAGGGAGATTGACTAAGGACAAAATGCTATGAGATCGACGTGGAGAGTTGCGAAGAGAGAGTTGCGAAAAGAAAGGGTTGGAAGCAACATGCAAAAGATGAACAAAGAAGAGAAAGATTGATGGTGGATGCCATTGATGTAAGAGGAGAAGATACATTGCGAAACAGGTGCATGAAAACAGTTGAAAAATATGATGGAAAGGAATCATTAAGAGATTTGAATGGTGAAGAAGCAGAGAGCTGTAGGAGCAAAAAGTGTAAGAAGTGAGTAATCATCAAAAGGCAGTAACAAAGGCTTGTTAAGGGTAAGAGAAAGAAAAAATAATTGAAGAAGAAATATGCGAGGATCTCGCCATCAAGAATGTATGACAATTTGATTGAAGAATTGAAAAACAAAAATGATTAAACAATGTAAGATTGCGCGATAGCTTCGCAAACAAAATGAATGATTGAATGAATTAACAAAAATGAAAGAGTGAGTGAATGGGACGAACCTTTATGGCGTACACCCTAGTTCGCGAATGATATTTCGCAAGAGGCAAATGTAAGACCTAAAGTGCGTCATATAAGGGGGTATCTCTTGACATGGCTCTGAAAAGGTTACACCGCTCCCGGGAACCCGAGTCATGGAGATTTGGGGCCCATGAAAGCCTATCCTGGGAGAGATACCTTGGATTTCCAACTATATATATATATATGGTTATACCCCAGTTGGACGCCCGAGGGTTTCTTCCAAGGAGTCGTGTATGCTCAAGGCGCCGGGTACACGGTTGAGCCAAGAGTGCCTCGGGGCATTTGAAGTGTCTCGGCCATTCTTGGCAAGTCTTGGTATATGCTGCACTCGGCCCGAAGAAAACTCCACTTAGGGTGCAGTCTCGTAACCATAAGCCATATAGGTATAAGGGATAAGAGGCTGCGAAAACAACTGGTTGTTGTTAAGACCGGATGGGAGGAGCTAGTCTTGTATGGCCGATGTACGCCTCCTTGAAGGGGCAACCAGGGAGAAGATAAGGGCGGCACCCTCCATTAGGGAGCTGATAAGTGTCAAAAGACGCAAATGTCATGAGGCTTTATTTTCGCAAGGAAATTTAGGCTTGTCATATTTGTGCGATGATCCTGTAGAGGCAATAATACTAACGCAAAGATAAGGCGAGATCAATGGGTTTTTGCATGAAAATGCAAAGACGACCTGCGATTTCGTCGCGAAGACGACAATGTCATGGGATTTTACATTCGCAAGAGTATTTAAGCCTGTCATATTGTCGCAAATAAAATATCCTGCAGAGGCAAAAATACTTAACAAATGATAGGACAAGGTCAATGGGTCATTACATGAAAATGTAAAGACGTCCTGCGATTTTGTCGCAACGAGGGGTGGCGAAATAAGACCTTTAATTAGGAAGGCAAAATAAGACCACACAGGAATGATAAGGCAAAATAGATTTCTTCATTTGTGAAGACATCCTGCGATCTTGTCGCAATTATGAACTTCAACATAACTAAAGATATAGACATACATAAAGTTGAGGAAGCAAGTAAGCTTGCGAAAACGATTATATTCCATCATAAAATTACAAATAATAAAGGCCAAAGTCAGAGATTTCATTACTCAGAGATAATTGATCAAATCTCTCATTTGAAAATGAATAACAGAAGCAATTATGGGAATGAATATGATAAAATCTTGTATTCATTTCCACATGATGGATTTATGTATTCATAATGCTGGTCAGTTGAATTATAAAGGAGAATTGCTTGATTAATATGCGCAAGTAAAGAAAACAAAGATTGAATTCATATTTAGCAATATAAGAAGATTAAAAGAGTATATATACAGATATTACAAGAAGCGAAAGAAGAAAAAGAAGTTATTTCTTTGAGGATTCTTCTTCTTGGTCAGATTCTTCAATTCCATCATTCTTTTCGCCAGATTCTTCTTCTTCGCTAGCTTCACTATCAGAGACATCCGAAAAAGGTATATCTTCAGGAATATCATCGCGAAGACAAGGATATGAACTAAGAGGAATGCGGTGATCATTGCAAACCGTTTCAATAGTTTGATTGCGAAAACGAACAACATTATTGTTGAAATTCGCCACCGTAGCTTGCAGCTTGTTTCTTCAACTTAGAATACTTGTTATTGCTAAGAGAAAGGTCTTCATGAGTTCCCCTTTTTCAGACTCAAGTTCTTCAATCCTTGTTTGAAATCTCTTCTCGGATTCTGCAAAACATATGACAATGAATTAACAACACAATAACAATACTACAGAGATAAGGAGCAATAAAGTATAATAAACAACCTTCTCTCTGTCGAGATATCATGTCTTTAACCAAGGCAAGTATGCTCGCATGCATGAAGGCTAACATCAACACCTAAGTTATTCCCGGCATTATCTAGAACCTTCGCAGCCCAAGCGAATTCATCATCATTATTTATAACAAGAAGTTTAACGAATTTGATCTTCTCGCACATTAAGTATGGCATTCTCGACGAAGAGATTTGTCTCGTTCAATTTGTACTTCGAGAAGAGATTTTTGAAATTTTGCTAATGCCTGTGCACCTTTATTAGCAATACGGTCTTTGTCATCTATGAGACCACTAATTTTCTTCCTTAAAGTTTTGGTTTTCTTATGGGAATCAAGATACATTTGTTTAAATCGGTTGGCTAAACCTAAACTAGATCTATGCTCAATCTCTAAGAGACGATATTTGGCTTGAAGTTCATCTAACGGAAGGGAATCAATTTTGTTTGACGAACTGCTTAAAGATTCGTTGAGATGAGTGAGAAGAACATCATTGTCCATAGGCTCGGGAAATGAATGGAGAAGAATGGCTTCTTCAGAGAGATTATATATGTCTCATGAAAATAATAAATCAGGCAAAGAAAAGCAGATGATAAAATAAAGACGACTTGAAGAGTAAAAGTTTTATACCATAAACTTGTTGATTTGCACTTTGAAGAGTAGACATTTTAGTCTTGAGAAGCTGCACTCAACTTCCAACCGTTGAATTCTTTCATCTTTCTTGCGAGACATCGCAACTTCGTTTCTAGTTCTTGGATCTTCTTTTTGAGTTGGAGATTTTTCTTTTCAAGGTTGTCGCGTCTTTTTCGAGATCCGAGGCAACAACAAAGGAAGCTCTCCTGACTATAAAGGAAAATAAAGAAATTGTTAAGATAAAGCTTATAATCGAAATTATAGAGAAGCAAAGGAATATGAACATACCAAAGCAAAGGAGAGCATTTAAGTGATTGGAAGTCAATGTTCTGGAAACTCCGCGAAAAGATTCATTATCCTCTAACAAATGGGCATCGCAAATTTTAGCGAGAGCTTCGCAAGTAGCGCTTAAATGATCATCTCCTAATCCTTGCATAGAATCGGGGAAGACACTAGACAATTGCGCCATAGCAGAAATAGTCGAGTGATTCTCCCTCGCAGAGGAAGTACCAATCTCATTTTTATCCTCGTCAGAACTTTCGCTGGTTTGAGAACTAGAACGAGAAGAGGGATGGGTTTTCCGTTTTTTAGAAAATGGAGAAGAAGATTTGTCCTTGCGAAGAGTGATTTTATTCTTGCCCTTAACCTTCGCAGCTTCGGGGATGTTTGTTTCTTCAATAACCTTCGCACATGAATGAATATAAGAAATAGAGGCAACAATATTGTTAAAAATAACAAAAGAAAATATTTCTTACTTCATCTGTGATCGATCGGAGTATCGCCAGAGTACTCGCCTTTGGGTTTCTTTCATAACTCTTCCTCAGTTTGTCAACCTGTAAACTTTGCAAATTCAATAAATGCTTGTCATGGGGAATATCGCAAAAGCAAAACCCGAAAAAGGAAATATACCTCTTTTGCCTTCTCGGGCCACTTAAATTCCCAAGGATGATAGTTTGCGAGATCCGCAGGAGTACGTGTGAACTCGTGATATAGGGTCCATTCAAAAATAAAGGAACAACCCACCATTTTTCATCTTTGGAATGACGAGGAGTACTATTGTTGCCCGAGTGCCAATCAATATCTTGCATAAGTAGCTTGTCATCGGAAATATTATCTTTTCTTTTCAACCGAGCACCCCAACGAGATTTATCATTTCTCATATTTATTACTTTATAATTTTCAAAAAAGTTTTCCACGGTATACTTCTCAGCGACTATTTCTAAGTTTGCGAATCTAGGATCCTTGACATCATCAGGATATAAAGATCCTTTACTAAATAGCCACGGTTGGATGTAATTCAAGCATCGACGGATGCGCTAATTGCCGCTCAATTGATAAATAACTCGCGAGAATTTCTCATGAGCAAGAATTTCATAGAATAATGGTATCTCGGGATTGTATAGAGGAATGGGGAGGCCTGCGAGGAGTTGACCTAGCGAGACTATGATTTTCTGATCATCACACTGATGATCAGAAAACAGTTTTGCAGAGAGAATATACGAAGATTCTTGATCAGGAATGGTTGATAAAGTGAAACCTTTCTCCTGCAAATTCTTTTGAGTTTCTTCAAAAAGGGGTTTATATGTACGACCAAGTGAAGCCATTAATATAGTATGGGAATGAATGGAGAATTGAAGATTGAGAGAATTGAAGGGGAGGATTACAGTAGCAGAAGCGTAAATTTCGGAGGAAGAAAGTTGAAGGAAAGTTGCAGAGGGAAAATAAAAGAGAAAAAGAGAAGGGTAAGAAAACTATATATAGAGAATAAAATCCTCGTGAAAACAAATGCATTTAATGCGAGATGGGACGTGAATGGTCAAGAATAAGCGGTTGAAAGAGACGTGTCAAGAAAAGAGTGGAAGAAGAAACACCTGTAATAAATTCCGTACATGAATAAAACGGATAAAAGTGAACAATCGCGAGATAAAGATGAGCAATTGCGGCATTTTAAAATACAAATTCTCATGACATTTTCTCCTTGTAAAAGACATGAGAAGAGGCAAGATGTAGGATTTAATATCGCGACATCAATACTTCGCGAGATTAATAAATACAACATCACGAAGGAGTCATGGGGAAGTAAAATAAATGACGCAATGGATGACATCAGCCGTAACATGAGAAAAGTGTGAAGATTTGGCGAGATTTAGGAGTGTCGCGAAGACGAACACTTATACACTTGCGATACTTCGCGAGTCATTCCGAAAATAAAGGACAAATTAGTGTCATCCACTATGTAATACCCTATATAAAGGGTTGAGTAAATCTGTTGTGGGAGAGGTATTTTTGAATTGTTAAGCAAGACATTAAGAGAGAGAAACTTTAGAGTGATTGTAATTTCCTTAACTCTATTCTATCTTTTTGTGTAAACATTTCAAGAAAATAATCAATCAAATCCATAGTTATTCATCTTCAAATGGATTAATTGTGTTGAATCTAATGAGGGGTGTAGTGTAGGAAATCCTGCAACTACACCTGCGAAGATGGATGGTTGAGGCTGTTTTGCGACACATGTAATATGCCGCAAACCCTAATTTAGGTTTTCCGTCCATAATGCTTGGTATGAACGTTTTTTTGGCAAGCTAGGCCAATGGCCGACAGTGCGGGTTCCGCATTGGTTCTGGCATGGATATTCCATACCGCTTGGGGGTGATGGAGTTGATCCGGGTCATCCAATCATGCTTATGGAGTTGATGATCGCGATCATATCCGGACCGATACTGGTCAATCCGGATGCTCAATCGGCTAGTATAACACACCGAGATGGGCTCAATCGGGC
Source organism: Papaver armeniacum (assembly GCA_023531295.1). Taxonomy (NCBI): domain Eukaryota; kingdom Viridiplantae; phylum Streptophyta; class Magnoliopsida; order Ranunculales; family Papaveraceae; genus Papaver; species Papaver armeniacum. The sequence continues at coordinate 142,907 of JAJJWW010002935.1, forward strand.
TAGTATAACACACCGAGAGTCACCACACGGGTATTTCGTACATGGTTTTATTATAGTGCTTGAGGTTCGTGTTACTCAGAAGAGTAACACTCGGCCGTCATGCCACACCGATAATGAGTACTGAAATACAAGGCTAATTAGAAATTCACAGGATGGGATTGTTGCCACATGCTCCAACCTGGAGGAATTTCATGTATTCACAGAATGGGATTGTTGCCACATGCTCCATTCTTGGTGAAAAGTGAGGGAGTATCCAACACTTATTAATGGCTTTATCTTTTACAAGATGTCAGCGCATAATTTTTTCCGGTTTTTACAATTTTATCCTCAAATGAAAACCCACCATCAACATTAAGTCCCCTGCCTAGCACATAATGGTTACACTATTGTGGGTAGGCATGAGATGGTGACATATTTATATACTGAAATGACCAAGCTAAAGTGAATACATATTTACCGGATAGTTTCACATCGTCAGGCGTTGCCCTGGAACTGGTAGGTCCTGATTAAGGATGCGAAGGAAACATGACTTGATCTGGTGAGTCGCTTTGGTTCCTCTTGTATATATATGAGCTCGGCCCCTTCTTCATGTGTACTTCTTTCATCATACACGGATTCCCTCAGGTATATCTGATAAGCCTCGTTGATTGTTATCCCGAATTAGCAGCCTTCATAGGTGGTAAGTAAAGACTCCTTTTCCTCCTGGGATTCTGTCGACTTGCGAGATTATAAATAATCATCTCTCGCGGTCGTTTATTCTACATCTCAGGTATTGCTCTGATCTTCTGATTGACTGATCGATTGATCTGATTTTTGATTATTTTTTTTGTGCGCTCATAACCTCCTATCCTTTGCAGTTTATCATGGAAGCGGCGGACGATCATTCTGTTGCTTCCCCAGAAAGAAGTTTCGAAGTTGACAAGCCCGAAAACCGTGCACACGAAGATGTAATGGCTAAGATCGATCTTCCGCTTCGCGAAGTCGGCCGTGCTATACTGAGGATGTCTATTTCACACCTTCGTATTGCCGTGAGACGTATCTGTGCACTTTCACTGCGATTGACATGGAGGAGCGGTGGAGGCGCGAGGAAACGCCTGCAGACACTAGTAAGCGCAAGGGCGCAGAGATTTGAAGCGCGGTTGAAGAGGCGGAGAGTTGAGCATAAACGACCTCCGAATGAAGGCAAGTGTGATTACCCGGTCCAGACGGCGTGATAATTCTTGATTCCGATACGAGACGAACCTCGAACATTTGAAAGCAATGCGTGGCCCCTAATATTGATGTGCCTTTTGATACTCCCGCCGATGATGTTAGGATGGAGCGCGATGTCTGCGGAGATGCCCGATGCAGGGCCGAGGGAGATCCGGGAGAGGGGAGCATCAACAGTGATGTAGAAGAACCCATGGCGTGCGGTGCGAGGCCGAACCTCTTGACGACTAAAACCTCTTTTCTTTTTTCTTCTTTCCAAGTATATTTTGTACACTCGAACATCTTCCTTGTACTCAGTGGCAGCTGAGTTCAAGGTTTTTCTTCCATTTGATTGTTTGAATAAAGTTTTTTTTTTTTTTTTATATAACCCTTTGCCAAGATCGCAACCGAATCTTCTGGCGCAAGGGTGTGCCTTCACACGTAATTCTTTGTGATAAAAGAAGTAATGCCATAATGGAATACTTACGGACCTGTGTTCCTGATGCAAGATCTTCCTGGCCTTGCCGGGGCAGATGTCTCAAATCATTTTCCTTTTGTGCACATGTTCTATTTCCTTCTTCCCGTGAGATGTTTGCTTAGGGTTTCCTTTCTTGCTCCAGTGGGTTGATTTAGGCTGACTCAGGACTTTGTGTTTTTAGGAGTAAAGAGGTTCTCAGATGGAAATAGTATTTCAACTAAATTGAAAATTGAAAATTGAAACCCTAACTATGAATGCAAGTATTGCAATCATTTTTGGGGGAATTACAAATATGACATGAAATTGTAAAAGGAAACACGCTGGAAAAAATAGCACAGCGTTTTAAAGGGTGGAGGACGCTGGAAAGTGGTAGCACAACGTCTTAAGTTCGGTAGGGTTTGAGCCATTTTGAGTGAATTGTTATGCCTTCTAGTTTATCAGCGTTGATGAGCTTGCAGTAGCCGCCTAGGATAACATCTGCTACCAGGTACGGTTCATATTCTCTTTCGGTGGGTGAGTCAGGTGGAGTGGTCATTTTCACCGTCATGCTCCCGACTTTGAATGTAGTCGTCTTCGTCACCAGGTCTCCAATTCCAAATGGGTTTGGGCGTGCAGATACTTGGACCTTGGCCTTATCGTCTTTGACCAAGACAACCTCTACACTCTTGATAAAACGTTTGAAAGGGCCGGCTTTCCATTCACATCTCCTAGCCGGGGTTGGTTTGTTGGTTGGAGCCAGTCCCCAGGACTTGTCAGAATGAGGGGCGGTAGGTTGCAAAGAGAGTTGCGCGATGAGACTTACTTGAGATCGGAATCTTTCAATGTACGCGGACAAGCTCTCTCCGGGAAGTTGTGTCACGTTGGCAAGTTGCTGGTGCGGTACCAGACAGCCATCAGGTCCAGAAGGCGTGTTGGAGATTCTTTCAGGTATCGAAACCGGTAGAGGACAGCTTTCTAGTATTGCTTTGTTCTCGTGCATCCAAGGGCGTCCCAGGATCATGTCGTAGTTGGGGTGATCTTTGACTATGTGGAACTTTGCTTGTGTCGAGGCATCACCCAATTTGACTTCCAGATCAATATATCCGTATGTATCTCTGAGCTCTCCTTCCGGATCTTTAACCACAATTGGGTGACGAGTAGCTTCCTGCTTCGAAATCTTTGCCGCTCTCAAGGTCTTGACAGTAATGATGTTAAATTCGGAAGCCGTATCAATCAACGCGCTATCGAACTCAACGTCTCTCAAACGAGTGACAGTTAGGAGTCCCCAGTTTCCATTGCTCACGTCCTTCAGGAAAGACTGGGGTTCTGGATCGCATCGGATGCAAACGCCGCTCGACACAACGTGGTTGAGGGCCGTAAATATGTCTTGACGCTGTCCTTTGGAGAAGTACAGGACTTCACATATGTGCTCCATCATAGATTGTACGGTCTTGCGAACAGTAATCCCTGAAATCATGCGCTTCCCGATAGTAGAGGGTCTCTATGAACACCTTCGTTTCCAAGCCGGAGTTCCCCTGTCTCTACCTTTTACCCGAATATTTGTTTCAACTCGTTACAATCTTTGGTTGGATGATGGACGAACCCGTGGTAGCAACAATATCCGGGATCTGCCATTTCTTCCTCGGTTGGAGGACGTCCGATAGGGGCAGCTTTACGGCGTCGTCTTGGATCCACGCTTCCAAGAGCTCCATCACTTCATTCATGGGAAAAGGAAAACCCGTGTCTTTAGTGTTTTGTGCAGGAGTTTTGTCTTTCCTTTTCGAGACGAAGTCTTGTGTGCCGGGGGATGTCCGCTGGTTTGTTGTTCCGTCACCGGAACTTTCCTTTTTCTCCTCCGCCCACTACACTCACTGAAGGACCCGGTGTTGTATTGCTTGTTTGTGAGGCGCCCGCTCCTCGACTTTCACGTGAATCTTCACTTCGAACGACTCGGTTCTTTCTAGCAATGCTTTGGTGCGATTGTTGCCGAACGCTTGGCAGCTTCATGGAGTTCGTGAGAACGTTTGAAAGCCCGATTCTCTAACAGAGCGCGGTATATGGGTATCATCCCATTGATGCACAACTCCACCAATTCTCGTTCGGTGACGTTCGGGTCGTGACAATCTAGCGCTTGAGTTCTGAACCTTTTGACGAAGTCGTTAGGATGCTCGTTGTTCCGCTGAAGAATACTTCCTAGATCTGAAAAGGTGATTTGTTCAGACACGAAGAAATACTTTCTGTAGAAAGCACTGACCATCTCGCTCCAGTTGGATATCTGTTAGGCGCGATGTTGTTGTACTGTGTACGCCCTCCCGTAAGTGATTTGAGAATTCTTTTAGGCGCAGAACATGATTGTATTCATGTTCTCCCAAGGATTCCAAGAATCGAGAGACATGTTCACGAGCATTACCAGTACCGTCGTAGAGGGAGAACTGGGGAGAGGTGTAACCTCTTGGAAGAGGGATTCGTTGCATATCTTGAGGGTATGGAGATTGGTGTTGGTGTGCATCCGTCGATTTCCTTTGCCTCGGCTTTGAAGGAGTCGTTCTAGATCCTCACGTGTGATGAAGTTGGGTGTCCGGTCCGTTTCTCTTGAACATTGGGAGCCACACTAGCTTCTTCACTCATGTGGGTCCGAGTGGAAACGCCTGCTCCGGGTGAATTGAAGGCATCCCTTGTTGGCTCCAAAGATTTACATGAATCCTGCGGTAATCGTTCAGTCAAGGTATTGAGGAAAGTGAGTACCTCCTTCTGAGTTGCGGCCATATTTGTTTGAGTCTTAGCAAGAACTTCCCTGTTTCTCCATCAAGTCCGCAATGGTAATAGACGGTGGTCCTCCTCTTGTGCCTCCGGCTCCTCGTCCCGATGAGGGAGTGAAAGATGTTTCTCGGTGACCACCGGAGGCGTTACACTTGGAGGAGATGCCGGATTTGAGGCTGCTCCGGCTCGGTGATGCGAGGCGTTACACCTACGGGGATGTCTCGCTCCGCTTGTGTTGGTGATAGAGGTAATGGCTCCTCGAGATGTGTTGGCTACGGTAGCTCCATCGATGTGTACATCAACACCGGAGTGTTATCCGCACTAGCTCCATCCGAATTGATTGCTCGATCCAGACACCGAGTTCCACCATCTTGAAATGAATTGTTGATTGGTCCAAAGATCTACCCTTTTGAAACTCGATGAAATTGAATCGGATTTCGGAGAAATTGACTTTACAACCGAGAGATTAACCTCCCACTGTGGTCGCCAATTGTTTATGGGTGAAAACTACTCCTGCGGAATTTGGTAATTTGGGGTGTGGATGAGGAATGAATTTAAACCTTAAACAAATGCACTGCGCGGTGAGTGCTTGTAGATTCGAGAGATCAACTGCGTGCAAGTCCGGCCTAAACCAAGAAATGGCCGTTCCGGACTTGTTTCGGTCACAAAGTGAAGGAAATGGGGTTGATCTTAGGGAGGAAGCGAAGAAGGTGTTGAGATTGTGAAGGTGTAGACTTGCTTATGACTTGCAACGGGAAAGTGAACAAGCTTACGATTGGTGTAAGCAGGCTCGGGTGTTTTCTTGTTGTTTTTCTCTCGTGTTTTGGAAATAGGGCGGAGAACCTATTTATACAAGTCATTGAGTCTTATTCACGTCTCTCGTGGGAAGTGGAAGAAGTGGAGTGATGGAGTAGTGGAGTTGTGCGTTGGTGATACACGACCAGCCTTGCCCACTTCTCATGTTCATCTCTAACCGTCCATGACTTCCTAACACGTTCTTGTGATGGCGCGTTGCACGCTGCACGCTGTAAACCGCCAGACCAATACCCCAGCATGTATCCCCCCAGTTTGTGACATGATTGATGTCTGGAATGTGTGGATCGTGGATCCACGATAGGTAGCATGTAATGCTGAATTGAATAACTGTGTTATTCAGGAAGTCGATACTTGTGAAGTATCGTGTGTATTTTATCAGTCATCGCATCATGGTGTGGTAAAGTGATGGGTAATGACACCTTACACACCAATTAACTCCTGACCAAGGCTCGTATAACCAAGTTGGTGAAGTTGGACGGATGAGATGATCTTTGAGACACCCATCCGCGACCGTTTGATGAAGTTAGGGTTTTGAAGAGGTGCGCGGGCATCACTCTTGACTTGGTCGAAACCATGCATGGGATACAACTTTGGCCTAACCGACCATACATGCGTGTAGATGGCATGATGGTGTAGGCGCCTATACCCCATTACCTCATGAAAGCATGATCTGGGTCACTCAATTCATCCGGTGAAATCGAGTGGTCGAGATCGATTTGCGACCAAAAACTAGTGCCGCAAGGGCCGCACGTCACGCCCTCTTCAGGCGCGCGTTCCAAGACGACCAATCTTGGTCGGTCTTGGCCGATTGGCCTGGCGTGAAGGTGGTAGGCTGATGTCCACGCCTATACCTGAATATCCCATGAAAACGTGATCTGAGCCATCCAAATCGTCCGGCGAAGTTGAGTGGTCGAGATCGGGCCGGTTTGGGAGGTGTGACCACGCTAGTTTGAGCGTGCGTTTTGGATTAGCCCGGGCATGATATGCCTTGGCCGATTGGGTTAGGGAATAGATGGGTCCACGGTGGTCATGCCGGTATGACCGGACCGCTAATCTAATCTTGGACCCTCCGTTCATGCCGAGAAGATGGACGCTCGTGATGCTCAAAACCCTAATTTTGGGTTTCAAAGCCGTGCATCTTCTCTTGTTTGGGCGACGATTTTGTCACGACCAAACATGGTTGGTCTTGACCGATTGGTCAAGTGTGTAGGCGGGCCCAAGGTGATCGTGTTGACATGCTCTGGGCCCTTTGAATCTACATCTACACCTTCCATCTATACCTGCGAAGATGGATGGTTGAGGCTGTTTTGCGACACATGTAGTATGCCGCAAACCCTAATTTAGGGTTTTCCGTCCATAATGCTTGGTATGAACGTTTTTTTGGCAAGCTAGGCCAATGGCCGACAGTGCGGGTTCCGCATTGGTTCGGCAGTGGATATTCCATACCTGCTTGGGGGTGATGGAATTGATCTGGGTCATCCAATCATGCTTATGGAGTTGGATGATCGCGATCATATCCGGATCGATACGGTTAATCCGTATGCTCAATCGGCTAGTATAACACACCGAGAGGGGCTCAATCGGGCTAGTATAACACACCGAGAGTCGCCCAGACGGGTATTTTCAGACATGGTTTCATTATAGTGCTTGAGGTTCGTGTTACTCGTAAGAGTAACACTCGATCGTCATGCCACACCGATAATGAGTACCGGAAATAAGGCTGATTAGAAATTCACGGATGGGATTGTTGCCACATGCTCCAACCTCGGAGGAATTTCATGTATTCACAGAATGGGATTGTTGCCACATGCTCCATTCTTGGTGAATTAAGTGAGGGAGTATCCAACACTTATTAATGGCTTTATCTTTTACAAGATGTCAGCGCATAATTTTTTCCGGTTTTTACAATTTTATCCTCAAATGAAAACCCACCATCAACAGAGCTGCTTCAACATCTTTTCCAGAAATTGCTTCAGCAGCCTTTTTAAAGATATTACTCATGATAGGGCTCGTCCACATCAGAGTCGAGGATTATGACATCTTCATGAAAAGGGTATTCATGTTTATCCAGGAGTTCATGTTATGCTCCACCCTCCTTCACTTTAGCCGGGCAGCAAAACTTTCATCCCTAGCACTTGTTAGCTGAGATGCTTCACCACGCCTCCACTTTTCCTCCATGCTAACCGAAGATAGGAAATCTCGGACACGCTCTCGAACAATACTCAGATGTGCAAGGGACTTGGAATGCAGTTTGAGATCCCAACCAACAAGATGCCTAATCTACTTGGGCCAACCTACGTCATGTTAGGGAACGCTTATCTAGACGCTCTTGAACGTGGCATGTTCTAAAGACAAGCCGACCCATCTATCCCGTTAACATCTAACTTTGTCTCATAAGTTTTACCTTTATTTGTCACCATCTAGTGCTTACCCCGCAATAGTGTAACTATTACGTGCTGCTGTGGGACTTAATGTTGATGGTGGATTTTAGTTCGTGGCTAAAATTGTAAAAACCAGTATTTAATGCACTTTGTCACCCCGCAAAGGGAAAGGCCGTTTAAGAAGTGATGAAAGAAAACCTCTTTTGCTTTATTTGAAGCAATTCAATATATATACATGAAATCCATTTAGAATGGTGCGTGCAACAAACAATCCCAAATATTTTGTGAATTCCGTTAGAATTATTAATTAATGCATGATTTGCCTAGTATTTTCCTATGCTATGTTCTTAGCCGAACTCTCATTATTGGCATGACATGACGATTGAGTGTTCACTCTCATTAGAGTAGCATGAATCTCCAAGTGCCAATATTGAGACATGCATGAAATACCCACACAGCTACATCATTCTCTAACAAAGAGAATCTCGTATCGATGCGCTTTTGGTTAGCCCGATCGAAGCATGCATGTCGGCCTCAAAACGATCATGGCCATACAAGTTTAGCCGATAATTTAACCAAATTTATCCAAACCCCTGGCCGGAATAGGCGATCATCAGAATAAACCTCCCATGAGCCCATTTATGCCCTAGCTCGGCCTAACACCACACCATACTCCCCAAATATTGCCAAACGCCAACTCAAAGTAGGGTGGCCACGCTGTTTTTGGGAAGAACTCGAACGAGCATAGACTGCTCAGACGGTCTTAAAACCATCGCAACCGTCCAACTTCGCCACCTGGTTGGACGGATTAGATCATCTCACGAATGATTAAGGAAGCGCTAACGCACACGTAAAGGGCCCACTTACCCTCACCCGATCGATTTTCTCACGACGAGGTCATGGAACAATGAAATGTTTGCTCAAAACACGGCGATCGTGATGCTTCTAAGGGTCGCTAAGTTCACTAGTGTCTTAAATCGATCGCAACCATCCAACTTAGCCACCTATTCTGATGTCTTAGATCGCATTTGGGACCGTCAATAAGGTGCACATGCTCACCATCAGCCCAACATGGGCCCCGCGTGATCGATCTCTCCAAAGGAGGATCACGGCGTGCCAAACCGCTTGGCCAAAGTCATGCATGCGTGACTGATTCAAAGCCCTAATTAGGGTTTGCGGCGATGCACATATGTCGTAAATTGATCGTGACCATCCATCTTCACCAGCCTAAATGGACGACGTAGATATAGACTCAAGAGGTTCCAAGGATGTCAACATGATCACCGTGGGCCCACCTTTGCGTGTGACCGGCCGGCCTATGCAGACTAGGACCCGACGCCTCGAAATGCACGCCCCAAAGGTGGCATGGCACACGGCTTTTAAACCTTTGCGGCAATATATTTCTATCGCAAATGGATCACGACCACTCATCTTCTTTAGGACAAATTGAGTGGCCTAGATCGAATCTTTGTGGGACCGAGGGGTGTAGACATGCATGCCAGCGGGCCGTCTCCATGCATGCCTGGTTGGTCCATCCCAAATTAGCACCAATGCTTGGATTCTATCAGCCAAAGAGAAGATGTTTGCGCACCTCTAAAAAAAAAACCTAAATTCCTTCAACGAATGTAAACATGTGCCGTAAATCATTTCGTCCGTCCAACTTTTCCAGCTTGGTCGGACGGCTTGATTAAAAATTAGGCGATCAATAAAGCGCCTCAATGATCACCGTCCGCCACTCTACCGCAGGGAGTGATCGGCCAGATGATGGCCCGACCACGCGATCTCCAAACGATCACTCTAAAAGGGTTGGACGTGCAGCCATTTTAAGACGCTTAATCCGCGACTTACTCAATCAAGCTTTAAAACAACAATACTTCATACATATCGATTGTTTTGAGCTGCTTACTTAAAAGCGATGCATTACATGCATTACGCACGATATTTCATGAATATCAATCCCATTAACAACTTAGTTATTTAACCTAATAGCACCATATGCTATTTCCTGCGGCGGGTCCCACAACTCGACCCACTCATTCGAGACATCAAACATGTCATAAATCGGGGATACTTATTGGGGTATTGGTCTGGCGGTTTACAGCGTGCGGCGTGCAACGCGCCCATTACGAGAACGTGTTAGGAAGCATGGACGGTTAACGATGAGGGAAGTGGGCAAAGGTGTGATCGTGTGACAATCACCTACACGACCCCACTACTCCATCACTCAACTTCCTCCACTTCCTACGAGATGAAGATTGCGCTCAAATGACTTGTATAAATAGGTTCTTCAACCTATCTTCAAACAACACGAGAAAACAAGTTGTTGTTAACACCGTATCCAGAAACCATTTTCTGATACAAGTCATAAAACAGCCACACCTTCATAATTCAATATCCTAATCTCAAACACCTTCTTCGCTTCCCTCCCTAAGATCAACCATTCTCCTTCACCTTGTGACCGAATTGAATCTGGAACTGCCATTTCTTGGTTTAGGCCAGAGTCTTACAGATTGATCTCTCGAATCTAAAAGTACTCCCTTCAGTGTATTTGTTTTGGGTTTGAATTCGTTTCTCATCAACACACCCAAATTTACCAAAAATGTTAGAATCAGCTTTTACCCCAAAACAACTGGCGACCACAGTGGGAGATTGATCTCTCGGTTGCAAAAATCAATATTTCAATATTCATTCCAGTTTTTTCAATTTCAAAAGGGTGGATCTTAGACCCAATTCAATCATTAAATTTAATTTAGGTTCAACAACCAATTTCAATTTCGGTGTTCCATTCGCTAAGAAGCTTCATAAAATGTTTTTTTAAGCAATGCTACCGGAAAGGCCTTGGATAGCCGAGTTCCAAAGAAATCTCCCAGGTAAAATGATCATAAAGCCGCGTGGAGACACAAGAAGACGTGACTACTACCTAAAAGAGCACAACGGTATCTCTCGAAGGTCCGGATGAAGAAACCGGTTTTCCGTAACACCACTGGTGTTGTATGGAGCAAGCCGAAATGCCTCAAAGGTTCCACACCCGTAAATACAAAGTGAAGATTCGCGTAGCTATTGTTCCAAAGATGGAGATAGTCGACAACAAATCTCAACACCATCGGAGTCCAAGGAAGACACCGAGAGATCACAAAAGAAAAGGTCTATCTCTATTCCACCACCGCTACCAATTTAAAGTCGAGTATCCACTACCACTTCATCAACAAAACGTGTAGATCCGTAACATGGCGTAATTCCGAGAATTCGTACATCTACAATAACAAAGGAGGCTTGATCTATCTTCAAATCATCATAAATGGTTCTCCTATTATGTCAACTCGGACAACAGCGAGACACTCCCTTAGGCGTGACACTTCCAATCACCGGAGCCAGAGCTACCGCCGCCACCAATATTTCTTCAAGCGTAACACCCCCGGTCGTTACTAGAGCTACTGCCACTTCCCCATCAGGACGAGAGACTGGAGGATCCAGAGGAGGCCAACCCCCTATCACCATTGTTGATTTGATGGAAAGACGAGAAGTTCTCGCTAAGGTTCAGACGGACACGGCTACAACTCAGAAAGAGGTACTCACTTTCCTCAATACGCTAATGGAGCGACTATCACAAGATCCGTCAGCCCATAGAAGCAATGAAGAGCACTTTCAACACTTTTGGCGCAAGCACTTCGACGGCGTGCATTCATAGATGAAGAAGTTCGTGTTGCTCCTGAGCGCTCAAGGGAAAGAATCATCCGTCCAATTTCATCACGCGTGAGGATCTAGAACGACTCTCCAAAGATCGAGGCAAGGAAAACCCGGTAGACCTGCACCAAAGATCGCCTCCTTATCCTCCTGATGCTCAAAGAGTTCCTCTTTCGAGAGGATACTCCTCTCCTCAATTTCCATTTTATGACGGAACCGGTAATGCTCGTGAACACATCTCTGGTTTTCTGGAGTCATTAGGAGAGCACGAATACAATCATGTCCTCCGCCTGAAAGAATTCTCAAAGTTAGTTACTTACGATGATGTGACCAAATTTTTTCCATATTTTCTCGTACAAGTTGGCATATCCAATGGGAACACTGAATCCACCAACTAGTTCGTGATATGGGAGTGATGCATAAAATGGAGGATCGAAAGCAATCCCTGCACTCGGGTATTCATGCACTACTATACGGTTCTCAATTACTGGAGCAACTTCTATAGTCATGACAACAGTTTCTTCAGTCTCTTCTACTCATGGTTCGGTTTTTTCTGCCACTGAAGCAACAACAATTGAAGTTTCAGTCTCTCTAACAACATCATCAGTAACTCCCTCACGACTTTGAAGTGCAGGGATGGTCGCTTCTTCATTGATAATCACGGTGTTGCTCAAGCCATCGTTATTAGCTCCTTCATTCTCAACTTCGGTATTTGACACCTAATACGAAGATTACATGAGATTAGGATCATTCAAGCATGAAACCGAAGGAAATCATAAACTCCAGTATACAAGTTGTCTAATATTATCAAGGTTATTCATTTCACATGCTAGACATCAGCAAATAACATGGTAACCATAAAAACACGTTTTACAATGAGCTCGTATGACAAGATTTTACACTGCCCTGTACAAAACAGCAAACTGGGAGCAATTGGTAAAGAATATAAGGCTGAGTTATATACCATTCTCTTCGTATGGATGTCATTTACAACATATCAAAATTTCATGGCAATCGGATGAACGAGAATAAAGATGTGGTCAAAACATCGGACTACATGACAGCTGAAAATTTCCTGAAAGTCTCCTGGATGTTACTGTTTCGTCTATTTCGACCCCTAAATGCGCTCAAAACTCAAACAGCTTCGAATATAAAGCTTGGAAATTCCCTGGGCTTAAGGATACATATGTGGATCACGAAAATCTTACATCGTATGAAGATTCTACAGCATTTTTGCTAAAGGGCTGAATTCTGAAATTTCTGGTTACGTATTTCGACAAAACTTTTTCGTATATTCACATGAATTATCATTCATTCATTTATAAACCAAGAAATTTATGCTTATTCATAAAATTCAAGAGAATTACTTACTTGGGTGGTCTCCGAAGTGTTCAAAGACCCTGGATTGCTCGTATCAACATCAAGAGCACCATTGCTTTCATTCGGTTTTGAGCTCTGGGAATTATCTTTATCGCCATTTTCTGAGGAGGAGCGAACATCACCAATATTCTCCACTTCCATGGTGACATCCTCCTGGATATATTCTCAACAATTAGCATTTTATCCGCAAAACATCATAATTGGTTATATGGAGAAATACTTACGGCCTCTTCTTCACTCAAACCAGAAACTGTCTGCCCAGCAGCAGAAAACTGAAGACCGTCAATACTTGATGGAGTAAAATTCTGTAACAAAGTAAGGAACATTGGTTTTACGATCCTAATTACACGGATGAGAAGAAGTCATGGTGAAAGAAATTATCGACAACTCACCAAAGAAATCACTGGGGACTTTATGGTGTTAGGTAACATCTTATAATTATTATTCCTGCCTTCTCCACCATGAATAGTCGCTTCAGTTTCTGAGAGGTCTCCATCGGTTCGAGGTCTTACGTTACGACCGTCCTGTGGAAAATTTTGATGCAATAATCAAAACGCAATTACCATAATCTTATGAAAACTTCGTAAAGAATACTTACTTGTGAACATCTTGGAGATGTTTTCCGTTTGTCACCACCAGGGAAATGCTTCAATCTTGGTCGAGTAGCAATCATCTCAGCAGAAGGAGGCTCCCTTACTAAAGGTTGATCAACTCTCACGAAATCAAGTAAATGCCTGAGTTGTTGATCCCAAAAGTTTATGTAACCCGGAGTCACATAAGTGATTCTCTCAGAGCTAGGGAACCAGATTTCACTTCCTTCTACATGTGTGCGGTCCAGACGGGTCATGAGCTGTTCAACTGAGGGTTTCCTTCTTCGAAAAGTCTGAACACACTGATCCATACCCATTTGCCGAGCCGCCCTATCAATATTGTATTCTTCCACTGAGAATTCACCATGCAAAGATTGATATCGAGATGACCAGGAGTGCAACTCAACATGAAAGATCTCTCGCCATCGCTCAAATCAGCACCAGATTTCAAAGTCATACTCTCTTCAGCATTAAAAGTTGTCAACTGAGAAATATAAGGAGGAACTGACACCCATGGGCGGAAGTTGAATTCAGATTCACGATCTAAGACATCAACGAAGCGAGTCTTGAGTCGAGGTTGCTTTGTGGACCAGCGCATGATCCCGGCATTGGCCTTCTCGGAGAAAAAATGGCGAGCATCGCATTTAATCCTTGCAAGATGGTACGTGGAATGGGTGCATAATTCTTGAAATTCTCCCACATCGAGCTTGAAGAAACATTGTATTTCCATAGCATTCAATCTTCATAAAACCATTTGAGATGCCGGAGTCTATAATCAAGGAGTCCAAGTTAGAGTACAAAGAACCCAAGAACAAACTACCTATTGGGAGTTGCTCACCCCGAGCCATCTTAATTGCAAGGGGAATCACGAACGTCTTCAACAAATTTCAGCGTCTTCAAATACATCTCTCGGACAGCCATAAACACAAGAAAGCAGTAATAGATAACGTATCGTCAACATGCCAAGGAGTATCTCTCGGCCACCAATGTATTAACCAATGAGCATAACAACCTTTGCTGCCGGATGCCTTATTAATCTCCTCCATTGCGGTTGTCAAGATGTTAGAGATTGCAATTTCCTCTGATGGAGAAAGACCTTCAGGAAGGTTACCCGTGATTGGAAGATGCAACAAAGCAACTACATCTTCTAAAGTAATGGTAAACTCTCCCCATATGCATATGAAAGAGTGAGTTGGAATACACCAACGAGCAAGTAGAGCTACTATACCTCGTGCATCATGAAAAATGAACAAGTCTCCAGAAGCTTGGATAGCCCGTATATTTGTGCATCATGCATCTTGGCTCGAACCCGAGGAAAACCTAGCATATACCTCGCCCATCCAAAAAACTTTTCTAGAGGCCGTCGAGAAAGCTTGAATTCAATGATTGATGTAGAAAAATATCCTCGTTCAAGACATAACCGAATGGTCATTGAGGAGTCACCAATTTTTTCTGAGTAACCTCTCTAGGATTTATCATAAGACGAAATGCTGGAGTTCTGAGACGCTTTTCAGGCCCTTGATCCACAAAGAATGCATCCTATATGTTTGGAACATTCTTGATTCCAGGTGTTTCATCTTCGCCAATGAAAGTCTCATACGTACATGAATCATCCTTGAAGCATCATTATTTATGCATGAATCCTCCCCGGAGGCATCATTATCCAGGCATGCATCATCTCTCGGGGGCATCATTAACTTGAGAATTAGACATCCTTGCGAAGTAGCTGTGAGATTCACATAACATTCTACTTCAGTATATCATCCAAATGCAAACTTCGACAAGATGATGGAATCATGCAAATGGCAAAACGCTCAACTAGCATCTACGAAAATGGTAATTCTTAACTCTTACCTTTTACGATTCCACTAACAGTAGTATTTGTAATACAAGAGTTAACACTTCAAAACTCGTTCGACTCTTCGAAATCTACAAAAGACGAACAAAACTTAGATTTTCATAAAATCATGGACACTTCTAATGTGCGAACATTCATCATAGAATCATGAAAACTAAAACAATATTTCATCATAAATAATTGTTTACCGTTAAGTATTATTCAAAATTCAAGTTTTGTTTTTTAAATATATATATATATATATATATATATGAATAAAACGTGATTACTCACGTAAATAGAAAAAAAAACACTTCGACGCGAGCAAGGCTCACATAAATAAAATTTGTGGATATTCCACGGTCTCATCAAAAAAAAAAATCCATGAACATGCCATGGTTTTATTAAAAAAAAAAAAACTTTTTCCTTCATACTGTCGTCTTTCTTTGAAACGAGGGTTTATTTCGGTTTTGTGAAAAGTCCATGTCTTTTCAAAATAAAGTTTTGATTCCCATGAAAACTCATAAACAAAATTTTGTCACTGGACACAAGTCTATACATAAAAAATATCTCCTAAATCAGGGATTTTTACTAGTTTCTTAAACTAACGATCGAACTAACATACGTTTTCAAAAAACAAGGTTTTCAACAAAACTCACACTCATATATGCACATATATATAATTTTAGCATGATCAAGACATAAACAACTCATGAAACTCAAGAACTTCAGGAAAAAAAAAAAAAAAAAAGGGTTTTGCCGCGTACCAGGTCGGCGCCGGTCGGAAATTGGCCGGACGGTGGCTGCGACTGTCGGTCGGCGGCGGCTCCGGTGAAAACTTTCTGATCCTTCCTCTGCTCGGGCGTGAAGGAGATGAATGGATCAAGGTGGTGGTCGGCTATGAAGAAGAAATAATAATAAAAAAAAGGAATTAATTCCCTTTTATATCAAATTTTATTTCCGAAACCTAATTTCACAAGGATTTCCTTATTGGGCCCGGCCAGTGAATCCTAAAACGACCAAGGTCCCGTCATAAAAATCAGCGGTTCAACACCAATTCATGCTCGTTAGACGACGCTTTATCACGCCACTGGGATCTTCATTCAAGTCATGGTTTGCTCACACCATCAAAAATCCGGCAACGTCTTATCTTACGACTAAGTTCAATTACTTATATTGTTTATAACCGGTAAAATCACCATTCAATGCTGACTGAGGAACACGACTGTTGTTGATGGTGGATTTTCAACAAAGGTCAAATTCGTAAAATCATGATACTGCATGTTTCTGATACGGCTCCAGGCATGTGACGATTCATATTTTACGAAGCCATGATGAATATGTCTTTCGAAAAGCCTCCACTAGCTGAGCGTTCGATCCCTGACATTTCATTGTGACCTATATGTAGAATAATAGAATTGGGCGGTCCTCCTACATAATTGTTTGTTGAGAGGGCTTAACGCCTTCAGGACGTCGGTGATACTCCACTGTTCCCCCGACTACGGGAGAGTGACCCACCTGCATAAAAGAACGATTGGGCGGTTCTCCGTCGAGTTGAGAGCAACAACGCCTTCGGGACGGTGATACTCACTGATCATGACTATGTAGAGCGATGTGTATAGACTCAGTTGTTCTCCGTAGTGTCTGAGAGCACCCTCAGGATTAGCCGTCTCCTGACTATGCACATAGATTAATTCACTCGCCGTGACATTCACCACTGAATTCCCAGAATAATTTATTATTGCTCCTATTCTATGGTCGAATCCACGACCCGATCCCATGGAATGGCAATACAATTGCTCCTATCCATGGTCGAATCCACGGCCCGATCCCATGGAATGGCAATAATACCGCTCCGATTCCATGATCGAATCTACGACTTGATCTCATGGAATGGCAACAACAATTTATCTCGTTACTCCGATTTCATGGTCAAATTCACCGCTAATCTCATGAAATGGTAATAGGTAATTTTATTACTCCGATTCTATGGTCGAATCCACGATCCCATAGAATGGTAATGCCTATTTTATTATTCCGAGTTCATGGTCGAATCCATGGTGATCCTATGAATTGATAATAAATAACTACTTATTTTATTGTCTCGTTTCATGAATTATGTTACACTGAATTTCATGGATTAGAAATAAATACTCAACAACCGGGCATCTGGACCATCCCTGAGTAAGCCCCACGAAAAAAAGGTGTAAGTGTACTCGACAATGATGCACGACTGAGCACCCGGATACACGAACGAGCATCCAAAAACATGAATAGATGAGGAATCCTATAAAAACAAGAGAAAACAACAAATATTAATAAAATAATAATAAGGAGCGCCCAGGGGTCGGGCCCACCGGCCGGCCGGTCATGCCCTAGCCGTGGCCGGTCCCATGCTTCTTTCATTATTTTACCCTATTTTGTTATTTTCATGAACTCATGAAAAACTCCTTGATTTTAGCAACTTTCCTTGTTTTTGCAAAATTCATGAACTCTCCATAACTTCATGGATTCATGAAAAAAATAATAATATTATATAAAAAGGAAAAGTGTGTGGGACCGGGCAACATGGCCGACCGGCCATGCCCTAGCCGTGGTCGGTCCCACACCTTACAATACTTAGCCTATTATAATAATCATTCCCCAATTTCATGAAACTCCTTGGTTTCAACAAAATTCATGGATTCTCCATAACTTCATGGATTCATGAAATAATATTATAAAATAGGAAAGATGTGCGGGACCGGGCAACATAGCCGGCCGGCCATGCCCAAGCCATGGCCGGTCCCACACCTCACAATCCCTAGCTTTTTATAATTATTATTTCCTAAACTCATGAAACTCCTCCGTTTCAACAAAAGCCCATGGATTTTCCATAGTATCACGGATTCATGAAGAAATAATATTATAAAATAGGGAAAGGAGTGGGGACCAGGCAACATGGCCGGCCGGCCATGCCCTAGCCGTGGCCGGTCCCACACCCTGCAATCCCTAGTCTTTTATAATTATTATTTTCCTCGAATTCATGAAACTCCTTGGTTTGAGCAAAAATCATGATTTCTTCATAATTTCTCAAATTTTGCTCAAATCATGAAAATTCAAGAGCCAACATGGTCACGTGACCGGCTAGCCTCTCACGACAATTTTAAATGTTAAAATATTCTTATTTTAATATTTATAAAATATTGATCAATTGAGCATACATGCTCATTCCAACAAAATCAATAATTTCAGTCAAGATAAAACTCTTCTGAAAATTCACAATGTTGCTCGAACGCACATCAGAAAATACTGAAACTCTCAGTACGGAGACACGGACACCATGGCAACACGTACATGCCTTAATGACCGACCAGGGTTATTCCTAGGGCTTGCACAAAGCCGGTCCCACATGTTTTCATAATTCTGACCTAATTTGCCGTAGAATTGCTTGTATTGGGCCCAAACTCTCTCCAACCAACCAAAGTGGAAGGAGATGGGATTGCTCAAACGGACAACACCTGGTCCCGTGACCACCAAGATCCGCCCCATGCTCTCTTGGTCGGTCCCCTATCTTTTATACTTAGGTTTTTGCCTAATGTTGAACCCAGTGCTTTCAAAATAATTCAATAAATGGTGAAACCAAAGCATTAAATCATCATTCTTTCACCAACTCTCCAACCGAGGACCCGCTGGGGGTGTACGCTCACTCGAGCATCACATGGACGTCCATGGGCTCATGTGATCGGTCCCTCCTCGGCTCATGACCTATTTTCATCAATTCGTCGAATAATGAGCAATCCATCACAATTAGGGTTTTCGAACAAACGCTCAATAAATCATTATTCTGAGCAAGTTCAAACACTAAATAAAGTTATATATTGATCCACGGATTAATCATATAATGTTTGGTAGTCTACCAATATTTTAATATTTTTGGGTTTCGTCACAAATAAATATTTCGTCGAATTGAGCAACATTTGCTCAAATATTGATCCAGCTATAAATATTTAGTAACCTATCAGTAATTTGTCGAATGGAGCAATACTTGCTCGATTGCACGTCAAATTATTAATTTATCAGTAATTTGTCGAATTGAGCAATACTTGCTCAATTGCACGTCAAATTCTCGAATATTCAGTAATTCGTCGAATAGAGCAATACTTGCTTAGTTGCTAGAATATTGACCCAATTATCAAATATTCAGGTAACTCATCAATATTCAACAACTTGTTGAATTTACAACATTTGCTCGCACAAGCAACATTAATGTTCATGAATCACTGAGCATTTGTCAAACATGCTCGATTCAGCAAAACCTAGGCTCATTGCCTAATCAGTCAACTATTGATGATGAGTGCCAAATATTGCATATTTCTACACCTTTTTATTGGCATTTAACTCATCTTTTGCGCTTTAAAATCATATATTATCTCAAATTCTGGATTTTCTCTGTTTTCAAGAATAAATACTTGTACTAATTAATTTTGTGTTTTTAGGTAGTAAATAAAGCTTGGAGAAATTAAGGAGCCAAAAGAGCGGAAAATTGGAGACTAGCGACTATGGAAGAGAAGTTGCAGCCCGCTTGCGCATCAGGGCTTGCAACCCGTTTACAAGTATATGGGCTTGAGTTAACCACGATCCGAGCCCATACCCGAATCCAAGCCCGCCGCCATCCCGAGCCGTTAGATTGGATCAAGCGGCTTCATCCAACGGCTCCATCACTCACCAGCGCCCGCTCAACACCCTAGCCTCCTTGTCCCCTTCACCTACTCGACCAGAAGCCAAACACCCCCTTACCATCGTACTCACCTTCTTCCCATTCTGCAAAAACCAGTTCTTTCTCCCCCGACCATTTCTGCAGTTCCAACAACACCAGCAACACCTTATTCTCCCGACCAACCTCTCTGTCACCAGCACAGCCACCTTCTACACCTCCTAGCTCTTAACTATCTCCTTCATAGCTTCTTCTCATAAACCCTAGAAGCTAGGTTTGAGATAGATAAAGTTAGGTTTCCCAACAACGAATTAATGAAGTTGCAGAGCCGAATTAGCAGAGGGGACAACCAATTCAGAGTCTTTGGTGAACATGGTATGCATTTAATTTGGATTTTTAGTGTGAGAAGAGAACTTTGAGGTATAAATAGAATTGTTCTCTGTGTAAGAACGACGGGGAATTTGTAGGATTTATTTGGTTAGCTTAATTCAACTCTGTTTTAATTACTATCATCATGTTCTAATTCCATTTGCTAGGGTCTTGATGAAACCCTTAATTGTATGCTAGGTTAATCAATTTCCTGATTTTGTTCTTGATGTGCTTCATTGCTTTAGGAATAATTAATTAGCTTTTTGATCAAATGAACCTGTGATAAGTTGTACTGTAAGAACACAACTTATACTAGGGGTAAGTTAGTGAAATTGGTTGACAATTCTTCCACCTGAGACCTTCAAGGGAAGGACAAGAGCATAATTTGAGTTGTTTTGCCTTAGTATAGGATTAAGAGGTGAATTCAATCACCCTAGTGCTGCTCAATCAGTTATTTACAACCTTTTGTTGCATTTTACTTTACAATCACTACCATATCTTGTCGTATCGACCCAAAACAAAACCCCCTTGTTGTTACTCTCACCTTGAATCAGTTTAGTAATACCATAAGCTCTAATGTTACACCCTCCAAGTCTCTGTGGATCGACCTGTGCTTGCCCGGTGTTGCTTGTCGACACTGTGCACTTGCAGTTTACAATTTTAGGTAACATTTCTGAGCCTACCAAGTTTTTGGCGCCACTGCCGGGGATTTGGTGGCAGTGTAGTTGTTTCTTTTGCTTCACTTTACTGATTTTTAGCTTAGGCTTGTATATATTAGCTTGCATTCTTTATATTTTCAGTCATTGTTAGTATAACTTAGCTGAAACTCTTTATATTTCTGCATCTTTACATCATTATCTCTCTGTGTAACTAGCATCATTCCATAGTCATCTCAGAAACTCGTGACTATTGTGAAACATCTAGTAGAATTTTGTTAAATCTCTGTTGTTTGTAATCATCTCAAAAATTCAGTAAAACTCATCATTTTGGTTTACTGGCATTCTGTTTTAAGTGCATTCTCATACCAGCATCATTGTCATGTAGTTTAATATTTATTCTGTGTTTTGTTTAGCTTATTTTGTATCTTTTGTTTTTCAATTTGTAGCTTCCTACCATCTGTTATATAATCTGCACCCTGTGTTAGCATTAGTTGTAGTTTTAACTTCAATCATAATCATTTGCATCATAATCATGTAAAGTTTCATTGTTACATTTGTTAGTTTCTCTTTTGTTTCTGTTTTAGCTCACTGTCTCCTACAATCTGTAGCCTTGATGTTATATCATAACTTGGTTAACCCATTTGTATATTCATATCCTTCATCTCTTAATTTTTTTTTTTTCAGTTGTTTACCTTTACTTTCTTAGCTTATAATAGTATAACCCATTTGTCAATTAATCTGCTTTGTCACTTTTCACTTTTCATGTTTGCATGCATTTGGTATAACTTAGTCATTGCCATTTTTTTTTCTTTTTGCCAGTTGCATCATGTTAACTTAGGTTGTAAATTTGTTAAGTTGTCTTTACATTTGCATCTTAGCATCTTGCAGTTTCTAGCTGTAGCCTGTAGTTTCAATCACTCTGTATTTACATCTTTTCATAGTAATGTCCTGTAGCTTAGTTTGTACATGCTGTTAGATTTCTTAACCTCTTAAAATTACAGTACATCACCATCTGTAGAAGTGTAGCAGATTGCATCTCATCATATTCTGTAACTATAACTTTCTAGTTCCACCTGAACTTCTTCAGTTGTGAGCATTCTGAATCTTGACTCTAGTGTTGTAGTCTCTTTCATGTGAACTGAACCCGTAGATCAAGCATCCGTAGAAGTTAGTATATCATCAACTAAGTAAATGCATTTCATTCCCATGTAATAATATCCAGCATTTTTGCATATCACACTTCATTTTTTTCTTTTCCCTGTTGTACTTTGTCCATATCTGCATATTTAGTCAGTCTCAGTCAGTCCAAATAAGCATAATTTTTTTTCAGTTGAGCATCAGTGCAGTTCCCATCTTTTGTTATGCAATCCTAGCTGTTAACTATCAGCTCTGAAATTCTTTGCTTTAGCTGCACACTCCTAGAAACTAAAACTCTCCTTTGAGCTCACAGGTACCTGCAATACTTCTGCAAAAGCCAAAGAAAGGGAAGACAAGGAGCAGAACAGCATAGCCATTGTGGCTACAACTGGTTGGCCATACTCAAACTCCATTAGACTCTATTTGATTGCATGAGTTGTTAGAATTAGTTGTTAGCTGTGCTAAACTTGCATGATAGTGAATCTCTGAAATCTGCTAAGCATCATATATAAACTGATTTTGGAACCTGCCTTTCATTTCACCTTTGACCTCTTGGCTTCAACAAAGCATGTGCATGGTTTCACCCCTTGCAACTGTTTAAACTTGTGATATTTGAGCTGTAACTTGGTTATCCAAGTTTCACGTTAACCGAGTTTGTTGAACTATCTCGCCCGGCACCTTTGTGCATGATCTCGTGAAACTAGCGGCGTTGTGCTCTCGTCGAAACAAACTAGCTGTTCACTTGCCAAGCTAATAACCCAGATCATATTACACCCTGAATGTATGCATAACTTGTTATTTGGCCAACCTCTGTTGAATGCTAGGCCTTGTTCACCTGCCAAACTCCATTGTGTGATGTATCTTCTTAATTTTGTAACTCTGTAACATGCCAAGCCTATTGTTTATCACAATCACACAGCACATGCTTCACCTTGAGTGAGCATAATCTAGCTGCCCTAAAAACTGTGCACATATTCTGTTTTTTTTTGTTCAACCTGCCAAGCAAGTTTGTGTTGTGCATTTCTTAAAAGTAGCAGACATCAATCCTGTGTGATTAATTCCGAGAACTAGTGTTTGATTCTTATGAGCTTTGCCTCCCTGTTGTGAAAATCGATTGGCTGTATGAATGTTTAACATGATTAATGTGTTAGCTAGGCTATGATTGTGTCTTTTAGAGACCAAACAAATCGACTAGTTAGAATCCGCCAAGAAGATATTGTTGACATACCCAGTTCTTCAGTAGAGAATCCAGACCAATCTGAGACAATGGGTGATGAACCGAACCAACCCCGTAGTCTCAAGGACTACATGTACCCCACTAGGCAAGTCAACCCTCTTGCATCATTCTACCACCGATGCTGGTCAGTTTGAACTAAAAGCAAGCACAATTCACAATTTGCCCGTGTTTAGAGGGGTTGATGCCGAAAACCCTATCACCATGTTAGAGACTTTGAAGATATCCGCAGGACTCTACGTTTTAACCAAATGTCGGAAGAGTCCCTCAAACCGAGATTATTCCCTTTCTCTTTGAAAGAAAAAGCAAAGTCATGGCTTCATGCCCTACAACCATCCCATTAGAACATGGGATGATCTCACAAAAGAATTTTTCAAAAAAAATTTCCCTAACCATAAGACTGCGACAATTCGTCAAAGTCTAAATGGTTTTGTGCAATTAGAAGAAGAGACTCTAGCAAAATATTTGGAGAGATTCAATGAATTATTGCTCCAATGTCCCCACCATGGTTTTGAAAAATGGAGACTTGTGCAAATTTTGTATGAAGGCCTAGATGTCAGGACCCGAACCACAGTTGAGTCAATGTGCAATGGTGCATTTATTGACAAAAGTGCTGATGAGTCTTGGACTTTCTTAATCGAAGTCGCTGAAAAGACTCAGCAGTGGGAGTCCATCCGTGAACCTAAAAGGACTACCCCTGTAGCTAATGTTCATAGAATTGAGTCTGACTTTGAGGGAAATGCAAAGATTGCATCTTTGGCTAGGAGAATAAAACTGCTAGAACTGCAGAAGAATGAAAAAACTAATGCCCCCTACTCTCCGTGACCAAATTGAAATGGCCACTTGTGCCGCATGCCATAGTTCGGACCACTTAGTGGACGCTTTTCCAGACCTACATGCATTTCAAGAGTCTAAAACCGAGCAAGCCAATGCGTTGTACCATAGGCAAGAGAACAACCCTTATTCTCGGACCTACAACCAGGGGTGGAGGAATCACCCTAACTTCTCATGGTCTAAAGGGCCCTGTACAAGGGGTAACAACAAATAATAATAACAAATAATAACCAAGGATACTCATATCCTAGAAACCCCCAAGTACAACCACAAACTCACTACCCTGTAGAGAAAAAGCCTAGCTTTGAAGATAGTGTCTGATTCACATTGACCCAAAATCTTTTACAACTTCGAAGACCAAGGTGACCAACGTTTCACAAGTATAGAACTTAAAATGGGTCAAATTTGTGATGCATTTAATGAGAGAGAAAAAGGCAAACTCCCTAGTCAACCCCAACAAAATCCAAAGAATGTATTTCAGGCAGGTACTTCAACTTGCAATGAAACTTCACATAGTCATATGAATGCTATCACCACTCTTCGTAGTGGTAAAGTTGTTGAGAACAATGTAGGTGTACCACAGTCAAGCGAGTCTAAATCAGACTCACCAGTACACACAACACCACAGAAAACATCTACTGTAGAAAATGGATATGAGCATGTTGATAAATCTAAAAGTCCTATCGATATAGATGTTTCTTTGCCATGTCATGTGCCCGTTGCTCCATTCCCACAAAGGTTGGTGCAGCAAAAAGGGGGTAACCAAGATAACGAGATTTTGGAAATGTTCAAACGAGTTAACATAAACATTCCATTTCTCGAGGCAATTAGGCAGATACCCACCTATGCTAAGTTTTTGAAGGATCTGTACACACAAAAGCGAAAGCTTCATGTGCATAAGCGTGCCTTTCTCACTGAGCAGGTGAGCTCAATAATTCAAAGCAAGATTCCAACTAAGTTTAGAGACCCAGGTAGTCCAACAATTACATGCACCATAGGTGACCATGTGGTCGAAAAGGCGTTACTAGACTTAGGAGTGAATCTATTGCCATACTCTGTGTATGTGTAGCTGGGTCTTGGGGAGCTGAAACCCACTCCTGTTATGCTACAATTAGCGGACAGATCTGTGAAAATCCCTCGTGGTATTATTGAAGATGTGTTAATCAAGGTTGATAAATTTTTCTTTCCTGTGGACTTCATCGTCTTAGATACTCAACCTGTGCAAAACCCAGATAATCACATTCCTGTTATTTTAGGACGTCCTTTCCTGGCGACGTCCAATGCTATCATAAATTGTCGTAATTGTGGTATTGTTGAAATTATATTTTGGTAACATGACCGTAGAACTGAATGTTTTTAACACTAGTCAACAACCCATTGATTGTGATGATACTGATTTGCATGAGATTAACATGATTGAGAGTCTGATCCAAGACTCATTGCCTAACATTTTGTCAGTGGACCCTTTGCAAGCATGTTTAGATAACTTTGACTTAGATCTTTTTGAGTCTAAGTACATTGGTGAAATTCACTCTTAGCTTGAATCTGTGCCACCCATGGATATTGCTAAATGGCGATGCAAAGTGGAACCACTTCCACTCTCCGATTCCAAATCGCCTCACCTCCCCGATGAACCACCTAAGCTTGATTTGAAACCATTACACGATACTTTGAAGTATGCTTTCTTAGGCCCTTCTAATACTTTACCTATGATTATTGCATCATGTTTAGACACGAACAAGGGAAAGTCAACTTTTAAGTGCTTAAAGAACATAAAGAAGCCTTAGGTTGGACCATCTCAGACCTTAAAGGTATAAGTCCCACAATTTGCATGCATCACATAAATCTTGAAGAAAATACTAAACCATCTAGGGAAATGCATTGGAGACTTAACCCCAACTTGAGAGATGTTGTTAAAGGTGAGATTTTGAAATTGCTTGATGCGGGTATCATATACCCAGCCTGTGATAGCAGGTGGGTCGGTCCCATTCAAGTGGTACCCAAAAAATCTGGCATTACCGTAGTTCAAAATGAAATGAATGAACTTGTTCCCACCGTGTGACCACGGGGTGGCGAGTTTGTATTGACTATAGGAAATTGAACACAAGAATAAAGAAAGACCATTTTCCCCTTCCTTCATTGACCAAATGCTAGAAAGGTTGTCGAGACATAGTCACTATTGTTTCTTAGATGGCTATTCGGGTTATAACCAAATTCACATAGCACCCGAAGACCAACAAAATACCACATTTACCTGTCCTTATGGAACATTTGCTTATCGTCGTATGCCTTTTGGGTTGTGTAATGCACCCGCTACTTTTCAACGTTGCATGATGAGCATATTTTCTGACATGGTAGATAAGTTTCTTGAAATTTTCATGGATGATTTTTCTGTCTTTGGGTCTTCTTTTGATGAATGTTTGCATCATCTTACTCGTGTGCTGATTCGGTGTAAGGAAAAGAATTTGGTTTTGAATTGGGAAAAATGTCATTTCATGGTTAACTCAGGCATTGTTCTAGGGCATATCATCTCGGAAAAAGGCATAGAAGTAGATAAAGCCAAGGTTGATCTCATTCAACACTTGCCTCAACCTCGTTCTATGAGGGACATAAGATCATTCTTAGGCCATGCAGGTTTTTACCGCTGTAGGATCAGAATATCGCGACGTCAATATTTCGCGAGATTAATAAATGACGACACTGCGAGGGAGTCGTAGGGAAGTAAAATAAATGACGCAATGAATGACGACAGCCTGTAACATCGAGAAAATGTGAAGACTGTTGAAATTTAGGAGTGTCGCGAGAATTGATACTTGTACGCTTGCGATATTTCGCAAGCCATTCCCGAAAATAAAGGACAACTTAGCTGTTATCCACTGTATACTACCCTATATAAAGGGTTGAGTAAGTCTGTTGAGGGGGAGGGGTTCTTTTTGAATTGTTAAGCTAGTTTTGAGGAGAGAGAAAGTTTTAGAGTGATTGTAATTCTTTAACTCATTTCGATCTCATATCGTAAAGATTCAAGTATTCAATCAATAGAAATCATAATCATTGATCTTAAAATGACTTAATTGTGTAAATTCTAGTGAGGGATGTAGTGTAGGATTTCCTGCAACTACATAATGGCGCTAGAACTAGGGATTGAGTAGAGATCAACCTTGTGAATTGAAAGAATCAGGAGTAACAAGAAAGAAATTTCATATAATTTTCAACAACTTACTAAAATTGAGAAATGGCTAGAAGAAGGAATGCATCAGAACAACCAACAATTGTAAGAAGAAGCGGGAGATTAGCTGGAGAAAGGAGAAATGAAGTAGGTGAACCATCAAGAATAAACGCAAGAGATAGAGAAGAAGGTCCAATTCAACCAGCACCGAATAGAGTAATAGATTATGATAGGGTGAGTGTGCATACATGGAGATCAGATTCTATGGAAGAAAGAGAAGAAGTGCAACAATTGATAAATAATGGACAAGAGGAAAGAAATCGAGAAGAGATGGGAGAAACAACTCATAGAAATGAAGAAGTCGCAGCACTAGAAACATTAAGGCAAACAATACATGAAGAAAGGCGATTAGAAGCGGAAGAACGTGCAAATTTAACAAGGCAAAACCATGAGTTAAGAATGGAAAATATGAGGTTGCAGAATAGGAGGTTGAGAAGTAATACCAGGTCAAGATCAGGATCGGTTAGAGAAGATATGAGGAGAATATTACGTGTAGAAAATGTTAATGAAGAAAATCTAGAAAGAGAGCCAAATCTCGGTGAAGGATGCTCATAAAGAAGGGAAGTGTGTGTATTCCACGTCCCGAGATTTTCTGAGAATGGCCAAAACGAAGGAAATCAAGGAAATAGGCAGAGAATAGTCCAATTGGTGAAGAAAATCGAAAGAAGGAAGAAGAATACTGCATGGGAGAGAAACACAGAGGAAACAAAAGGAGATTGAAGATGACATAGAAAAACATTATATTGAACAAGCGCGTCTAGCTTGCGAAAGGGAAAGATTAAGAGTAGAAATGGAAGAACGGGAATTGGAGGAAGCAATTGGAGAACAATCATGACAATCGAGAAAGAAGGCGCGAGCAAAATCGCAACAATGGAAATATCAATGAAGAATATGAAAGAATACAAAGGAGAACCGATAGACAACCAAGAAGAGAAAATGATAGATATAATGGTGTGCTTGGTCGTGAACGAGGTGAAGGAGAAAGTCGCAGAGAAGGAAGAGAAGAAAATGTTGAACAAGAAAATCAAAATAGACATGAACGCAGAAGGAGAGAGTCAGAGCTAAAAAGACCAATAAATTCGAACCCTGATGTAAATGAACAAATCTTAAGAGAGTTGGCAGATATGAGAGGAATGTTGAACAATAGAAGAGGAGGAGGAAGAAGACAATTGGATGAGGCCATCGAAGAAGTGCGAAAACCCCTTTACACTAGAGGTGCGATTAGGAGGAATACCCCCAAAGTGCAATTTACCCGCATTGACCAGCATTTTTGATGGAACAACTTGCGCAATACAACACATCAAAGCGTATGTGAGATGTATGCTACTGATGGGAAAATCATGACGCCATATTGTGCAAATATTTCGCATCAAGTTTAACAGAGAAGCACCGAAATGGTTTGAAGGTTTACCAAGAAACACAATCACGTCATTCAATCATTTACAAGCTACATTCTTAGAGGCATATATAAGTAACAACTCCTCGCGACCAGAATTGAAGATGTATTTGGGCTGAAACAAAGAGTTGGCGAAAGTTTGAGACACTTAACTGTGAGGTGGAAGACAATGTGTGGCATGAAAATGGTCTGGGTGAGTGGATGAAATATATCTTATTTTATCATTCATAAACACTATGTTCGCAACCAATTTGTTATATATTAAAATTTTTAGAATCAAGAATACAATTAGAATGACTGAGTTGCGAGAACTTCAGGAGGAATATATTGCTCTAAAGGAAAGGCAAAATGAGATGGAATCATACCCAGGTTGCGAATACAAATTCAAATGTCTGTTAATGCAAGCTTATTACCCAAGTTGATAAACACAGAGGCGAGCACTTCGCAAGGGCAACAAGAAAAGATAATAGATGATGGACTGACCAAAGATAGTAGCTATGGGAAGCCGTGATCAGGAAGAATTTGAAAGAGAAAGGAACTACTACAATCGTGGCGGCAATAACAAAATTCAAAGACTTGATCATTCGCAAGAAACTTATAGAGGTCGAAGGCAGAATTATCATGGAGGACAGCGAAATCACAGAGTAGTATGTTTTTTTTTTTTTTTTTTTTTTTTTTGTTAAGTCAAAAGTTTATTATAACAAAAAAACGTAATTACAAGAATTACAAAGATTGAGCACGGAGCTCCCTTCCCCCATAAACCAAAGGGGAATAATAACTATTAAGAAAAAACTAGAAAAATAACCTCAAACAAGAAAACTAAAAGAAGCTACCTATATCTATAGCCAACCCCTTTTTAATTTACTTCATGCTACCAACTCTATATGATTTGCTCTTGGAAAAAATTTCAGCCATTATATCCCTATCAAAAGCATAATTACCCAAGATATCTTCATCTTCATCCACATAAAACTCTTCATCTTCATCAAATGGCAGAGTTCAGGGACAAGCTTAATAGGAGAAAACTTATTAGGGATTTTTCCTTTGGATTCATTCTTTCCGTTTGCTCCTTCATTTCTTTGAAATAATCTTGTCTAAAAGCTGGACTTTTAATAAAATTAGCACGCACTTCTTCAAGTTGAATATTGCTTGCCACCTCTAATTCTTCCTTAGAAAAAATATTATTCATATCAAAAGCAGTATCAAACAACCCGGCTTGAATTTCCATGTTAGTGCCACGGCTTGTAGAGTCCTCATACTTCTTTGGAGAAGGTTCCAAACTTGAATCGGATTGCAAAGAACGCTTTGCTATGATTTTCGCGACTGTTTAGCCACCTTCCTAGCTTTTTTCCTTGCTAAAACGTCGGCATCAACATCACCCCAAGCTTTAGATCCCATACTATCATCCGAGTCACTAGATTCCACACTTGAAACCTCGAATTTTTCCTCATCTAAATTTTCAAGTTGCACCTCCTCATCTCTAAAACCCAATTCAGCACTTAAAGTTTCAAAAGAATTTTTGTGAATCACTATTTCGAACTGGTCAAGGCATCCACCATGGGCGTTAAAACCTCCTCAAAAGATTTAGAAGAAGTGTTCTTACCCTTTACTTCCGTCAACCCGAAGTAGAAGAGTTTGGATTGCCACGGCTTTAGAATCCTTGCTTTGCTTGGTAACGTGATTTCCAATTCGGGAATATTTACCTGTCCACGGACATACTATGCCAGGACTTAGACTTTGAATTGCTCACGGACCTTGTATTGTTCTCAGATTTACTTGCCAAATTAGTGCTCACGGAATTTTCCTTGGTTTCCAAAACGGATTTGGATTCCATACTTTGCACGGACTTGGAATTTGGCTTGGATACGGCTTTGATTGTACCGAAATTCCAGAAGCTTTTTCGTGAAGCAATAGTCGCCTTTGCCGCAATGGCATTTTTACACCTAATAAGATTCATACATTGCTTCACGAAAAGCCGAGCTTGAGTTAGCGATTCTTTCTCCAAAATTTCATCACTAGATTGAGCCGAAATATCATCTCCACTTATGAAACTGAAGCAAAATTTTTATTTTCATGATTTGCATGAGCCGCATGGGCAATTGCGGCCTTATGCTTCTCAAAATCTTGTTCCAAATCCTCCCGATTTTCATCAACACCCACATTAACTTCAGGTACTCCAGTTTTAGATTTGACTTGCCACTTCTTACCAAAGCATTTGGATCATAACCTCCTTGAAATTCTTCTCACCCGTGACTACTTGAGGTTGTTTTTCCTTGTGCACTTCAGTTTTAGATGACTTCTTTTTGCATTCAGAATCCAAGTGTCCAATAATATTGCACCTTGAACAAAACTTAGGATACTTTTGAATATCAATATATTGCCAAAATTCCTTTCCCCCGTTAGATGAATTCTTTCTTTCGAACGTGTTTAGCAAAATCAATATCTATTAAAATCGAAGCATAGAATCCATAATCAAGATGTAATGTTTTCTCATCAACAACAATTGGATTTCCAAGAATTTTTCCCATTGAAAGCAAAGACTTTTCACCCAAAGCTCAATAGGTAATTCTCGAAACATAACCCAAACTTTTAGCATTGAGAAGTACGTTGTTTATTAGGGTTGAAGCCTGGATACCAATCTTGAAGCTTTAACAAGTGATTATCAACAAGAGCTGGACCATTACTTAATCCTTTCTTTATCTTCAGAGATGAAAGCATAACAATGAAGAAACCTTTAGCCATTGGAAGAAATTTTATACTTTCAAGTTTCCATTGATCCAAAAGTTGTTTCTTAACTTCGTGAACTTCAAACCCGTAATCTAACCTAGCTATGAAACTATATTGAAATCTTTTGCAACCCTCTTGAAAAAATTCTAAAGGGATTTCTAAAGCTGGTTCACCCTCTTTAGAGTTGGATTAGGTAACTTTGAAAGATCAACAGATGTTGGAACTAGGGTTTTCTTTCCTTAAGAATATCAAAGATAAGAACCCCGATTTCCATTGTTGTTAACGTTTTTAGATGTTGTATCTCGCATGATTAGATGTTTCAATCATCATAAAAAACAACGTAGTTGATTTAGAATGATCAAAAACGCTGGAAACAAAAACCTAAACGTGAAAAAACTGAGTTTTCCAAAATCGCCAAAGAGAGCAAATTTCGGACATTCACTTTTTCAAAAAAAATAAAAAAATAAAAAATAAAAATAAAAATAAAAAATAAAAATAAAAAAAATAAAAAAAAATAAAAGTATGGAAAAAATATGGGAGGAAATCAAAATGCCACCACTAAATACTAGTGTGGAAAAAATATGGGAAGCTATACTCTTGATGGAAAACATACCTGCACCATGGAACATGGGGAATGAGCCACCACCAAGTGATAGAAGTCACGAGTTCATTCTTACCACCACTTTCATGGACACCTAACAAATGACCTGCAGAAATATAAAAAGAATTATCCTCGGAATGATTGACCAAGGAAAGCTGAGTCATTTTCTAAAAAGTGAAAGAGAAGGTTCAACCGTTACCACCACCGCTTTAAAATGCAATGAACAAACTCAAGAAAGGGAAAGAAACATTCGTAATAGAAGTTGGAACGAAAGCTAAAAATTTGTTTTGCAACTCCATTGTACATTCATACTTAAGAACAATTGAAGACTTTCATGATAATATTCTCGAGTAGGGTTTTCGCGAGGGGATGCCGATAATAAAGAAGTGATGAACATCGCGAAGACATCGCGATTAAAAGAATGGCAAATGCGAGATTATTTCTTTCAACTGTGAGAAGAGATTCCTAAAGGCTGAGAGAGACACATGATAGCCCATTGGTTGTAAATTGGAAATTAACCCAAAACCCGTAGATGGCGAAGATGATGAAGGTAGAATTCCGGGCGATCAATAGAATCTTAATTGATACGGGAGCTCGGTAAATATTCTTTTTACCATACTTACAAGACTATGGGTGGGAAGGATGAAAAGTTGATACCTTCGACATACAAAATATACGGTTTCAATGGCACAACGAATAAGCCTAAAGGAGAAGTTCATATGAGAATACCCTTGCAAGGATTATCAACTGAAGTTTTGTTCTGTGTAGTCGATGTTGAGTCCCCTTATAATGTATTGATCGGAAGGCCATGGTTGCACGAGATTCTGGGCGTAGCGTCGACTTATCATCAGTGTATAAAGTTTCCTCATCCTAGCGGTGTTGGAGTTATAAAGGGAGATTGGATGGAAGGACAAAAATGCTATGAGATTGATGTGGAGAGTTGCGAGGAAAGAGCTGCAAAAAGAAAGGGCCGGAAGCAAAATATAAAAGATGAACAAAGAAGAGAAAGGTTGATGGTGGATACCATAGATACAAGAGGTGAAGATACATCGCGAAGCAAGTGCATGAAAACAGTTGAAAATTGTGATGGAAAGGAATCATTAAGAGATTTGAATGGTGCAGAGGCAGAGAGCAGCAGGAGCAAAAAGTGTAAGAAATGAATAAACAATAATTGAAGAAGAAATACGCGAGAATCTCGCCATCAAGAATGTATGAAAATCTGATTGAAGAATTGAAAACAAAAATGAATAAACAATGCAAAATTGTGCGATAGCTTCGCAAACAAAATAACAAGAGAAAACCAAAATGAATGATTGAATGAATTAACAAAAATGAAAGAGTGAGTGAATGGGACAAACCTTTATGGCGTACACCCTAGTTCGCGAATGATATTTCGCAAGAGGCAAATGTAAGACCTAAAGTGCGTCATATAAGGGGGTATCTCTTGACATGGCTCAGTGAAAAGGTTACACCGCTCCTGGAACCTGAGTCATGGATATTTGGGGCCCATGAAAGCCTATCCAGGAGAGAAACCTTGGATTTCCAACTATATATATATGGTTATACCCTGGTTGGACGCCCGAGGGTCTCTTCCAAGGAGTCAGTGTGTGCTCAAGGCGCCGGGGTACACGGTTGAGCCAAGAGTGCCTGGGGCATTTGAAGTGTCTCGGCCATTCTTGGCAAGTCTTGGCATATGTTGCACTCGGCCCGAAGAAAACTCCACTTAGGGTGCAGCCTCGTAACCATAAACCCTATAGGTATAAGGGATAAGAGGCTGCGAAAACAACAGTTTGTTGTTAAGACCGGATGGGAGGAGCTAGTCTTGTATGGCCGATGTACGCCTCCTTGAAGGGGCAACCAGGAAGATGATAAGGGCGGCACCCTCCATTAGGGAGCTGGTAAGTGTCACAAGACGGCAATGTCATGGGGCTTTATATTCGCAAGAACATTTAGGCCTGTCATATTGTCGCAAATGAAATATCCTGCAGAGGCAAAAATACTAAAGAAATGATAAGACAAGATCAATGGGTCATTACATGAAAGTGTAAGGACGTCATGCGATCTTGTCGCAAGACGTCAATGTCATGGGATTTTATGTTCGCAAGAATATTTAGACCTATCATATTGATGCAAAATGAGGGATGGCAAAATAAGACCTTTAACTAGGAAGGCAAAATAAGACCACACAAAAACAATGATAAGACAAGATCAATGGGTCATTATATGAAAATGTAACGACGTCCTGCGATTTTGTCGCAATGATAAATTTCAACATAAGTGATGATCGAATAAGCAAACAAGCTTGCGAATACGATTATATTTCTTTATTTATTTGTGGAGAATCAAGAACAACATTTTGCGAAATTAAGAAGTATCATTACTTAAAGATTATTGACTTGATTTATTTCATATGAAAATAAATAACGAGAGGCAAGTATGGGAATGATTAGAATAAAAACTTGTTATTTATTTTAATATGATAAATTTACAATAAGAGATTACAAATGGAAGGTTAAAAGGATAAATATACAAATATCACAAGAAGAGAAAGGAAAATGGAACAATCTAGCAACTTATTCTTCTTTTTATCGATTCTTCTTCTTCGCTTACATCACTATCAGAGACATCTGAGCAAGGTATATTATCAGGAATTTCATCGAGAAGACAAGGATATGAAGAAAGAGGAATGTTGTGATCATTGCAAATCTGTTCAATAGTTTGGTTGCGAAACGAACAACATCATTATTGAAATTCGCCACGTGGTTTGTAGTTGCTTCTTCATCTTAGAATATTTGTCATTGCGAAGAGAGAAGTCTTTTGCAAGTTGCGCTTTCTCATTCAATTTCTTGATTCTAGTTTGAAACCTTTTCTCGGATTCGCGAACAAATGACAATGAGTTAGCGTTTAATAATGAAGTAAAAAGAGGTGGAAAAATAATGAAGAATAGTAAAACAACCTTTCTCGTCGGAAATCATATCTTTAACCAAGGCATTATGCTCAAGATGGAGACCGACGTTAACACCTAAGTTATTTGGCATTATCTAGAACCTTTAGCCCGGGAGAATTCATCATCATTATTTATGACAAGAAGTGAACCGAATTTGATTTTCTCGCTCATTAAGTATGGCATTTTGGCTAAGAGATTAAATCTCGCTCAATTTGGACTTCAAGAAGGGTTTTTGGAATTTTGCTAAAGCTTGTGCACCTTGATTAGCAATGCGATCCTTATCATCTATGAGGTTTGCTAATTTTCTTCCTTAGAATATTATTACTCTCCTGGGAGTCAAGATATAACCGTTTAAATCGATTGGCTAAACCTAAACTAGACCTATGTTCAATTTCTAGAAGATGAAATTTGGTTCGAAGTTCACTTAACGAGAGAGAATTAGTCTTGTTTGAAGAACTACTTAAAGATTCATTCGAGATGAGCAAGAAGAGCATCATCATCCATAGGTTCGGGAATGAATGGAGAAGGATGGCTTCATCGTAAAGATTATAAATGTCTCTTAAAATGATAAGTCAGGGCAAAGAAAAATAAATGGCAAAAGTAGAAATGGAGAAAAAAAGGGTGTTATACCGTAAAGTTGCTGATTAGCACTTTGAAGTGTAGATATGTTGTCTTTTCGGGAAGAAGACTCAACTCCCAATTGTTGAATTATTTCATCCTTCTTCCGAGATGTCGCAACTTCAATTTCTAGTTCTTTGATCTTCTCTTTAAGTTGAAGATTTTTCTTTTCAAGATTGTTGCGTCTTTTCTCAAGTGTCCGAGGCAACAACAAAGGAAGCTCTCCCGGACTATAAAGAAAGATAAGAAACTCGTTAAGATAAGGTTTATAATCGGTTCTGAGAGAAATAGAGAAATATGAGCATACCAAAGCACTGAGTGCATTTAAGAGATTGGGAGTCATTGTTCGGGAAACTCCGCGAAAAGATTCATTATCCTCTAACAGGGGGGCATCGCAAATTTTAGCGAGAGCTTCACAAGTAGCAGATAAATGATCATCTCCCAATCCTTGCATAGAATCGGAGAAGACACTAGACAATTGCGCCATAGCGAGTGACCGAGTGATTCTCCTTCGCAGAGGAAGTACCAACCTCATCTTTCATCGGAACTCATTTGGTTTGGGAACTAGAACGAGAGGAGGATGGACTTTCCGCTTTTTAGAAGATGGAGCGGAAGATTTATCCTTGCGAAGAGTGATTTTATTCTTGCCCTTAACCTTCGCACGGAATGTCTATTTCTTCAACAACCTTCGCACACGAATGAAGATAAGAAACAAAGGCAACAATATTGTTAAAAATAACAAAAAAGAAAGTATTTCTTACTTCATCCGTGATCAATCCGAATATCGCCCAGAGTACTCTCCTTTGGACGTCTACTATAACTCTTTTGAATTTGGTAATCTCAAAATTTTACAAGTCTAGTAAATATAAGAGGAAGGAAATATCGCAAACAAACTTGAAATAGGAAGTATACCTCTTTGCCTTCTTCGGGCCACTTAAATTCCCAAGGATGGTAGTTTTGTAGATTTGCGTGGAGAGTATGAGAACCCGCAATATAAGGTCCGCTCAAAAACAAAGAGGAACAACCCACCACTTCTCATCTTTGGAATACCGAGGAACGTTATTTTTGCCCGAGTGCTACTCAATATCTTGCATGAGCAACTTTATCACTGAAATATTATCTTTTCTCTTCAATCGAGCACCCCAATGAGATTTATCATTCTCATATTT
The DNA here is from genome assembly GCA_023531295.1 of Papaver armeniacum. Taxonomy (NCBI): domain Eukaryota; kingdom Viridiplantae; phylum Streptophyta; class Magnoliopsida; order Ranunculales; family Papaveraceae; genus Papaver; species Papaver armeniacum. The sequence goes on from JAJJWW010002935.1 coordinate 179,613, forward strand.
ATTACTTCATAATTTTCAAAAAAGTTTTCCACAAAAGATATTTCTCGGCCGTCTATTTCTAAATCCGCGAATCTAGGGTCTTTGACATCATCTGGATATAAAGATCCTTTAATGCGCCACGATTGGCTTAATTCAAGCATTAGACGGATGCAATCACCACTTAGTTGATAAATAGCTCGCGAGAATTTCTCATGAGCAAGAATTTCATAGAATAAAGGTATCTCGGGATTGTAGAGAGGAATGGGAAGGCCTGCGAAGATTTGACCTTAGCGAGATTATGATTTTCTCGATCATTGCATTGATGATCAAAACAACTTTGTAAAGTATAGATGAAGATTCTTGATGAGAAATGGTTGATAGGATGAAGCCCTTCTCTTGCAAATTCTTTTGAGTTTCATTAAAAAGGGGTTTATATGTACGACCAAGTGAAGCCATTTTTGGGATATGGGAATGATTAGAAAATTGAAGATCAAGAGAAAGAAAGAAGGGAAGATTTACAAGAAGCGAGAAACGCAGATTATGGAGGAAAAGAAGTTGCAGAGGGAAAATAAAAGAGAAGAAGAGAAGGGTGAGAAAACTATATATGTAGAGAAGAATCCTCGAGAAAACAAATGCATTTAATGCGAGATGGGACGTGAATGGTCAAGAATAAACGGTTGAAAGAGACGTGTCAAGAAAAGAGTGGAAGAAGAAACACTCCGTAATAAATTCCATACGGGAATGAAAAAAGATAAAGATGAGCAATTGCGGCATTTAAATATTGGTTCTCATGACATTCTCTCCTTCGCAGAGAAGACATGAGAAGAGGCAAGATGTAGGATCGTAATATCGCGACGTCAACATTTCGCGAGATTAATAAATGACGACACCGGCGAGGGAGTCGTAGGGAAGCAAAATAAATGACGCAATGAATGACGACAACCAGTAACATGAGGAAAATGTGAAGACTAAATTTAGGAGTGTCGCGAGAATTGATATTTTGTACGCTTGCGATATTTCGCAAGCCATTCCCGAAAATAAAGGACAACTTAGCTGCTCATCCACCGTATAATACCCTATATAAAGGGTTGAGTAAGTCTCATGAGGGGGGGGGGGTTTTTGAATTTACAAGTTTTGAGGAGAGAGAAAGTTTTAGAGTGATTGTAATTCTTTAACTCATTTCTATCTCATATCATAAAGATTCAAGTATTCAATCAAATAGAAATCATAATCATTGATCTTAAAATGACTTAATTGTGTAAATTCTAGTGAGGGATGTAGTGTAGGATTTCCGCAACTACATTAGCCGATTCATCAAAGACTTTAGTAAAATTTCAAGACCTTTGTGTAATCTTCTTGCAAAAGATGTTGCATTTGTCTTTGATGAGGCTTGTAAGGAAGCATGGGAGCAATTGAAGGCTCTCCCTTGCACCGCCTATAGTCAGACCACCCGACCGGGATCTTACCATTTGAAATTATGTGCGACGCGTCCGACTATGCCGTAGGAGCTGTTTTAGGAGTCGAGTAGACAAACTCCCTTATGTGATCTACTATGCTAGTAAAACACTTAATGATGCTCAACTGAATTATTCAACAAATGAGAAAGAGTTGCTAGATGTTGTGTTTGTATTGGATAAGTTTAGATTTTATTTGATAGGTCAAAAAGTCATCATATATTCTGACCATGCCTGCATTGAAATATCTTTTGTCTAAAAGATGCTAAGGAACAATTGATAAATCGAATAAATCCGTGTTGATTAGAGAATCATTCCTGATGAACAATTGATGCTGTTGATTAGAATCATTCCTGATGACAATTGATGCTTGTGTTTGTCGATTGATATCGTGAACTACCTTGCTACGGAGTAGAATGCTCTTGCATTGGTCTAAACAAGACCGTTAAGTTCTTGGTCAAGTTAAACATTTCCTTTGGGATGACCCATATCTCTGTTTAATCGCCAAGACCAAATCATTAGGAGATGTGTCCCCATTACGAACAAAGGGATGTCATCTCTTCATGACCATGCATGTGAGGCTACTTAGTGCCAAGAAAACTGCGCAAAAGATCTTGCAGAGTGGTTTTTATTGGCCAACATTGTTTAAAGATAGCCATGCTTTTTGTGTTGCTTGTGACCGATGCCGTAAATTAGGAAGTATCTCTAAAAGAAACATGATGCCCCTTACAACCCATTTTGATTGTTTGTTTGATGTGTGGGGTATTGATTTCATGGGTCCATTTCCTAACTCGAAGGTAAGTTGTACATTCTTGTTGTTGTTGATTATGTCTCTAAGTGGGTAGAAGCCATTGCATCCAAAACAAATGATCATAAAGTTGTTCTTTCTTTTCTTAAAGAAAACATTTTCTCCCGCTTTGGAACACCTAGAGCAATAATCGTGATGGAGGTAGTCATTTTGCAATAGACCTTTGAATCACTTGTGCGCAAGTATGGAATCACTCATAAGGTAGCAACACCTACCATCCTCGAGACCCGGTGGCCAAGTAGAAGTTTCTAATAGGGAAATTAAGCATATTCTTGAGAAGACTCGTTAATCCTTCTAGGAAAGATTGGTCTTTACGTTTAAATGATGCTTTATGGGCCTATAGAACTGCATACAAGACTCCCATTGGCATTTCCCCTGCAGACTTGTGTACGGTAAAGCTTGTCATCTACTCCGCAGAGTTAGAACATCGTGCATATTGGGTCAGAAAGAAACCGAACTTTGATCTTGATAAGGCTGGCACCCAAAAGGAAACTTCAACTCAATGAGTTAGGAGAATTAAGAAATGACGCATATGATAGTGCCAAAATGTACAAACAAAGAATAAAAGTGTTTCATGACAAGAGCATTTTACTGCAAGTCTTTCACACACTGTCAAAATGGTTTATTGTACAACACTCGTTTGCATTTGTTTCCGTGTGAAAGTTACGTTCTCGATGGTCGAGTCCATTCTTGGTACGTACTGCTTTCCCCCATGGAGCTATTGAAATCGAAAACTCAGCAAACAAGAACATCTTCAAGGTCAATGGTCAGAGATTGAAACCATTTCTGGAGCATCTTCCACCAGAAGTTGAGACCGTAGACTTGGAAGACCCCATCTATGTGGACTAAACTAGTTCACTTGTGTACATACATATGGACTAAAAATCCATTCTCTTTCTTTCCTTTTCTTTTTCTTTTTTTTTTAATGTGTGCTAACCAAAATTTTTGTCTTGCGCTCTTGTTGTTTGCTTTCAAAGCATTCATCCTCTATGGTTTAGCACCATCCTTGTGCATCCGGTAATCTCTTCCCTTTTCTCTTCTCAACATAGTTCTCATGGTATGTGACTGTTTAAATTCTTTTCATCTGTTGACACATTGAGGATAATGTTAGATTTAGGTTTGGGGGTGTGTTTTGCATATAGAGTTTTTAGTCTTGTATTCAAAAAAAAAAAAAAAATCAAAAAAAAAAAAATTCAATTTTTTTTTTCAAAACTCTTTGTAAATATGTACATAAAAACCTCCAACTTTTAGAGATCTTAGAGTCACTAGCATGCTTCTAGCTATGTTTACATAGAGAGTCTGACCGAAATAACTGAAATTGGAAGTACTGGAGAACACAATCGGGTTTCTTAGTTGTTAGAGCGTTAAAGTTGGATTTAACCATGCCGGATGGCGAATTAGGTCTTTGCAAAGATATTTGGTAGTAGAATTGTGATCACCCATAGTGGAGACTACCCATTTTTACATCAAGCGAGGCACCGACCTTCATTTTTTGTGACTATCTAAAAAGTCCTGTTAGAGTGTGTGTCACCGTACGTCAATTCCGGGTAGGAATGGTGAGCGACCCAACTTCGCACCACTTTCAGCACTATTTTTGATCTCTTGAGTGCTAATTTTGTCAATCATGAGGATGAAGTCTAAAGATGAAAACTCCTTCTTGTAGTTTGATTAGCAGTTAACACCACACTCTCTCCTCTCGACAACATCAATGAGATCCATAGAAACACATCATCATCAACAAGTAGAGCAACGCTTTAATATTTGAAGAAAAGTTGAAATAGTCCAAGGTTTACATGTAACAATTCAAAGAAAAGAAAATAAGATGAGAATTAGTGAAGTTTATGAAATCAAGACAATACAAGTTGTGAAAAATTGAGTGATAAAGTCCTTCATCCATGGAGTTAGTAGTTTCATTGTTTTTGTTGTTATTTCACTAGTTTTTTCACCCGTGCGATGCACGGGTCTGTTTCTCGTTCATAAAATATTGGATCATGTCTTAATATTAATTTCATTATAATAGTAGTATAAAAATTTCCGTAAGCGCATGACCCAAAAAACTAATAAACAAACTAATAAGAAACTACCTAATCAAAAATAATTATGAAATCGTATACTTGTTGTGTAACATCTTTAAGCCTATAATACTTATTATACCTCCATAGTTTGGTAAAGTTTTACCCTCTCATCTTTTCGAAACTTTGATAGTCTTTAAATCTTTAGTCTTGTTAGACCCATCAAGAATTTGCACCGTGAATGCACCGAAGGAGATCGCACGGAGGACCAGTGGGAAGCATTCAAGTGAATGGGATAGTGTGGGGTAGAAGGGCCCCACCATCCTCTTACACGTGAGAATGCAGTGCAAATTCTTGTTTGAGTAAATCATTTTCGTTAAATTTTTGGAGCTCCTGCTTTTATTTTATTTTTATATACTCTCTTGCCTCTTTTGGGATGCTTAACTATAATATGCCTTTGATTTCTTCGATATGTAAATATCATCAAGAAAGCAATACATCATAATGTCGATCAACACAAAAATCTTGACCATCATTTGGATTTTTTTTTCTACAAATTCTTACATATTGATTATGCCATGTGATCTATATATGGGTATTTTATTAATACAAAATTCAGTAGCTTGATGGTTTTTTTTCCAATCGTGGCTTTGCAAAAGAATAATGGGTTTTGAAGTTCAATCGTTCATGCGTGTATGATTATTTTTTCACTCTAAAATTATATACCATGAATGGGAATAATTACTTGATATATGGTAAATGATGTGATGATATTCTGCACGTTTAAAGATTTAGAGTTTGTTTATCATAAAAAAAAAAAAAAAAAAAAAAAAATAGAGTTAGAGTTAGCCTGCTTTATCTAATTAAATCTATGATGGGTCTATCCTTATTTTACTATAGCGTATCTCTACTTTTGTCCACTTTTTAAATGAGGCTACAGCATTGTCCCCACTTTTGTACTAACACAATTTTATTATGAATTTTTTTATTAAGTAATCCCAATTTTTTCCTTCTTTTATAGAAAAAGAGTTTAGAGATCTCGTGAAACACTTCTTATAAAAGTACTTATAATTTTCTTGTGGGGTATGCACTGGATATTCTCATGGAATAGGCTCGGAGGCTTCAGGTGCTAGGCAAGTCCGAGTCTATGTCAACTTACAAAAGAAGGAAAAAAAAAGGGTGGGGGTGGGGGTTAAGTTTTACTCCTAGATTTTATCCTACATATATTTTTAGTTAGCTAATGTGATTCTTCCTCTCAACTTTGTTTTCACATATTTTTATATATTAGTTATTACATCAATATGTTTCCGTAATTATTTTTTCTCATATTTTAAATATGTTTACGTAGTCATCTTGTGGCTATATTTGTCTAGTATTATATACATTAGAACCTGAAAACTAATCCACGATATATTAATAATCACGGAAAATATAATAATCCACTAAATTTCAAAAGTTCATATAAGTTTTTTGTGATATATAAATTAATAAGTCTCAAAATTATATAAAATAAAAAGGAGTTCTACTCGTGAACTGGATTTTTCTTTGAAATTAATGTATTTCATCTGGTTTTTTTAATTTTTTTTTTCACATTAGAAGAGTTTTCATGGTGTTGTTTGATCATGCAAGAAATAAATAAATAAAATTATTCAATACCACATTTATCATTACTTATTTACGTGAAGCTGGCTCTATAACTACAGTTTCATTTTCAACTTTCGTATCACCACTTTCCTCATAAGTCGATAAATATGAAATTGAATTCCTTTCAGAATAACTCAAAAGTATTCATATCCATTTTAGTACAATATTTCAATTCATTCGTTATTTTTTTTTTTTGAGAAATATGTAAACCATAATTTTTTGCAGTTTTGTGTTCTCCTTCTCCCCAACAACTTTTGTAAACCCTTTTTATTTCAATAAATAAAGGTTAAATTCATATATATAAAATATTTAATATCACAATAAATTGGATACAAAAGTTTTGATGTCGGCATTATTTTTATAGGGGTTACACTATAGGTGAATCACCGTCGTCACCAATTAATTATATGTGACAAAAAAAATTTGTCACTGCTCTGTGTGCTTTGTAAATAAGTGTCATTCCAACCTACTCAAGAAAGAATTTGGTCTATTTCATCTAAATGATCTTTCACCGATAGTGTGCGAGTATCCCTAAGCTCCTTATTCAATTATTTTTCTTCGCAGAACTCAAAATTAAACCAACAATTTTCTAGCACGTAGGTAGCTTGTATTCCCCGGGGATTGCTAGCCCGGACCCTAATTAGTTGTATAAGGTATTCATGCACTAAAAATGCATTTGAACGCGTATGTACATATATGTACACTTGCATATTTTTCAATAAATAATTTCTATCGTATATAGATGTTGTGACACACTATACGTAGGATTTGGTTATGCACACAAACTCTACATGTACTCAACCAAAATATTGATATCTCCTCTCGCATGATCGCATCTCTACGCATTCAATGTTTTTACCCTCTTGCTTCAACCCGAACAACACAAGGTTTTACCATTGCTTCTTCTATCATTTGGCGATCTCGGAACTACTCTAATTGTATTGCTTAATGCATTAATTAAAAACACATTTGAAGGGTAAATGTATTGCTCCCACATTACGTTAAAAACACATCTGAAATAAGAATTAAGAAAAATTTATATGTCCACCCATATTTTACTATAATTTATAATTTTTTATTTGTTCTGTCTCGTGGACAATAATACTAATACACTCAACATCATGCCCTACATACATCATAAATGATTTTGCTCTTGGATTTTCCCGCCGCATGAATTCTTGTGTCAACAAAAATAAGTTCTATTCGCAAAGCCATAAATAGCAAAGCATGCATCGCATTGGACTATGCTCGTGAAACATATAAAATCATGTACGCATTAAAGAAATACACCATGTTAATTCATGGATGGACTGTGGAATGAAACAAATGGGAGAGTTTTGGTGGAAGGAAGAAAAGCACAACTCGGGTTAATCGACCATGTCAAGTACTTGGTTGTTCTTTGGTCTTTGTGATGAAGATACTTTTTGATTTTGTTAGTATGCCTTGTATGGAGAAACCGGGAGACAATTATGCTTATGTAATGTCTTGTTTGTGCATGCATATTCACCCTCCTGTGAATTTTTTCCTCTTAATATAACGTTGCCTTCGGAAAAATTCACGGATGGACCTAATAAGAATCCATGTACCCTCATTTTATCTATTTACATATATATATTTACCTAAATTTACAAAATTCCCCATCGACCCCATCTCCATTTCTATTTGTTTCGGTGAAATATCACCTATGCTTGCAAAGTTTCTCCTAAAATACCCTAACTTTTTTTTTCTCAAATCTACCACGATAATGCAGATGTCAAGCATGAAATATATATAGTTCATCATGCATGACCCACCAATCCACTCTTGGTCCAACCCCACTTATATCCTTTTTTAAATGGGCAGGAACACCCTTGACCCAATCTGAGTTTTTAAGCTAGATTGTAGAGATATATATTTTTGCTTTGTTGCCGTAGTGCAAGTTGTGCAAGGCTCTAATGTGCCGGCGTAAAAACTATGTTATACTCTTTATGAGATATTCTCTACTCTAACGGTATTTCTCATCGGAAAAGGCTTTGGATTTGATTTGGTAGAGATATATTTTAGCTAGCCAAATTACTTGCTAGACGGTACTTGCTCGATGGTAAAGATATATATTTTTGCTTGCCGTAGTGCAAGTTGTGCAAGGCTCTAACGGTAGAGGCGTAAAAACTATGTTATACTTTTATGAGATATTCTACCTCATCCCGCACTTGCACTCGGAAAAGGCTTTGGATTTGGATTTGGCAGAGATATATTTAGCACCGAATAAAGCCATCATAATGAAGCATGTATATCTCATATAAGAATCATTATTCTTACGTAGCCAAGACCGGCTCGTATTAATGCAAGGTCGACTCAAAAGCGAGCAATCATGCCTAAACTGTGAAAAATAATTCCAAAACATTGATGCTACATGATCGTGAATATCCTATTTTTGGGACTTGCATATCCTATTAGGTGGTGAAGTTTGCTACATCCTGAACATGAAATAGAGATTAGGAAAATAAATTAATTAAGAAGATTGGTTAAACTCAAAGACAATGCCAGAAGAAAAATGAAAATAACTTCATCACCTCATTCATGTGATGAGGTCCTATTTCTGATCTTTAGTATCGTACAATAGAAGTTGAAATCAAAGAATCTCGATTTAAAGGTTCATGTCATCCACGTATTGCGAAGAGGCATGCATCGACAATAACACAAAAAACGAAACCAATGATAAAACCGAAGGATATCAAAAAAGGATAATTTCACTATGATGTACCTCGTGTGAGTTTATTATTTTTTGAAAAAGCCCAAACGATCCGAATCAAAACTCATAAGCTCCCATCATGACAACAATTCATAAAGAGCTCCCCATTGCTGACCATTAGTGCCACCTTTTAAGGGTACATGCCAAAAAAAAAAATATAACTAAATTAGGTTGAACAACAAAAAATCAATTGTAAGAAATAGTAAAGAAGAAAAAACTAAAAAAAGACCAACGCGAGATTTTGCTTCACTCAAGCGCTTTTATATAGAGATTCATTAAACAAGAAATTCCACAAAATAAAAAATAATTTAAAGGAAATAATTTCCACAAATATTGCATAAAAAAATATTTGGATAGCCACATTCCAATATATTTGTATAAAAATAGTGAGCATCTTTTACACGTTTACTAATATAATTTTTTTTTATTTATAAATTCCATATGAATAAAAAAATTATGAATATGATATTCTGCTAATATTAGATTTAAGAGTAGCTACATTTACTCCCCGGAAATATTTTTATTTATAAATATATTGAGCATCTCATTATGGATATTAATAGATTTATTTTATTCCAAACGCCATTAATTTTTATTTATTAAATAAATAATATTTAGAATTTTTTGATTGTCATATCTATTTGTTACCAATTTTTTGTCCAAAAAAAAAACAAAGCACCAAAAAAACCAAGCAAATTTTTTGATTGTCATATCTATGTGAATGAAAGTTTACTTTTTATTATTATTTTTTCTACTAATTTTTTGATTTTTCGTTTTTCTTCCACAAACGTTTTCTTGTCTTCTCTCATGATTTTTTTGTTTTGTTTTGCTTAAAATTTTCTTCTAATTATTTTATATTTTAAGCGTAGATTGTATATCAATTTTGGCGATGGAAGAAGTATACACTTTGATCAAACGGTTGGCATTCAAACCTGTGTATTTTTGATTTGAAATTTTAATCAATGATCTAAATTTGATCAATAATATTCTATTTTCATCCCAATTGAAACTGTAGTTGTAAATTGTAATTAAGGTTAGTTTAATTATTAGTATGTTGAGGTTGTAATTAGGTTTAGTTTATAACCATAAGAAGTGTATTTGGACTTTGACATTGGACATTAATTTATTTAATTTTAATAAGTTTTATGATTGATTTAAATTTGTGATGAAATGATGATGAAAATATATATATTGATATGATTTTGTCTTAATTTATTTGCTTATTTTGGAATTAAATTATTTGAATTTTTTGAAGATTTTATATTTTTTAGGTAAATAATATTTCGTAAAATTTTAGTTGTTTTAGGCACGTAATTATTTTTTGAATATGATTGGTCGGAAAATATATCGCGGGTTTGAAAAGATTCTCCTCAAATTTTATTGTGAAATTTAAAAATAGGGGGCCAGATCAACCGTAAGCTCCGATTAACCACGTCGCTTCAAAGAAAAAAACATGTTTTTATATAAAATTTCATGAGTTAATTCAAAAAAAAAAAAAAAAAATTGTAGTTTATTTTCTTAGTCTAGTTTTGATACCACCATGGTAAAGAAGAAGAATTCAAGAAGAAAATTCCAAACAAGAAATTGAAGAGAAAAGTTACAAATTGTCAAGTTTTTGCGAAGTTCGAAGTTCATCATCAATTGAAGCACCGAAGACCGAAGATCAAGACATTTCTATGGATCTTTGAGAGTGGTGTTGATTGCCGATCGGATGTGAAGGTAAGTGAGTACTCCCATCCTTGCTAATGGTTGATTTCCTTTCTAGAGATTATCGTAAAACGATTCTTTTTGTCCACAGTTCTGCGGAGTCTCCTTAAATTATTTCTAAGGTTATCCTTCTCACCATTAACGTGTGCATGATTCTCTCTTTATTCCTTCCTCGCATACATGAGAGATTAGAAAAGCGATCTTTTGAGTGCAATTATCATAAAACCCTATTGGTGAGGCAAGTCGAGGCTTGTGATCACGCTCGAACCCGAATTCTTTCATATGATATGGTTATTTCTCGCTAACTCTTAAGGATGAGAATGCGTTTTGGTAGTTCTAACTTCATGTTACTAGCATGCGTAAACTCTATGTCCTCATAGCTCCTTGGATGCTTGAGACTCTTTTATGCTCTGAAGTTGGAGAAGGTTTTGTGGGTACACTCGCGGTAAACCCCTCACGAGACTACAACTCGTCCACTAGGGACACCTAGTGGGTTTAAAGGCTTAGTGCATACGCTAAATGCATTCGAGAGACCAAAATACAGGGTGGTATAGTTAGGATTTCTTAATTTCTGCTTTCACTTGAGGACAAGTAAAATTCAGTTTGGGGGTATTTGATGAGTGCCAAATATTGCATATTTCTACACCTTTTTATTGGCATTTAACTCATCTAGCTTTAAAATCATATATTATCCCAAATTCCGGATTTTCTCATTTTCAAGAATAAATACTTGTACTAATTAATTTTGTGTTTTTAGGTAGTAAATAAAGCTTGGAAATTAAAGAGCCAAAAAGAGCGTAAAAGTGGAGACTAAGCGGTATGGAAGAGAAGTTACGGTCAAGCGCATCAGTTGCAACCCGTTTACAAGTATACGGGCTTGAGTTATCCAAGATCCGAGCCCATACCCGAATCCAAGCCTTTACCTCCATCCTCTGAAATGCTAGATTGGATCAAGCTTCATCCAACGGCTCCATCACTCGATGCACCATCACGAAAGCGCCGTCAACACCCTAGCCTCCCGTCCCCTTCACCTACCTCGACCAAGCCAAACACCCCCTTACCATCGTACTCACCTTCTTCCCCTTCGCAAAACCAGATTATTTCTCCCCGACCATTTCTCAGCTCCAACAACACCACAAAGACCTTCTTCTCCCACCAACCTCTCTTGTCACAAGACTGACCACCTTCTACACTCCGGCTCTTAACTATCTCCTTATAGCTCTTCTCATAAACCCTGAAGCTGGTTTGGAGATAGATAAAGTTAGGTTTCCAACTCTTGAATTAATGAATTGCAGAGCCGAATTAGCAGAGGGGACAACCACCCGTGAGTCTTTGGTGAATATGGTATGCATTTAATTTGGATTTTTAGTGAGAGAAATAACTTGAGGTATAAATAAATTGTTCTCCAGGTAAGAAATCCAAGTGGGAATTTTAGGATTTATTTGTTTAAGCTTAATTCAATTTCGTTTTTAATTACTATCATCATGTTCTAATTCCATTTGCTAGGTCTTGTGAAACCCTTAATTGTATGCCTAGGTTAATCAATTTCTGATTTTGTTCTTTATGTGCTTGGTGCTTTAGGAATAATTAATTAGCTTTTGATCAAATGAACCCGTGATAAGTTGTATTGTAAGAAGACAACTTATACTGCAAGTTAGTGAAATTGTTGACAATTCTTCCACCGAGACTCAAAGGGAAGGACAAAGAGCATAATTTGTTGTTTTATTTTAAGTATAGATTAAGAGGAATTAAATCACCTAGTCTTTGCCAATCGCCATTTACAACCTGTTGTTGCATTTACTTACAATCATCGCCTTACTATCTTGTCGTATCGACTCAAAACAAAACCCCCTTGTTGTTGCTCTCACCTTGAATCATTTTAGTAAGACATAAGCTCCAACGTACACCCTCCAAGTCTCGTGGATCGAATTCCTTGCTTGCCTCGTGTTGCTTGTTGACACATTGGCACTCTGCGCCATAAATTGTAGGTAACATTTCTCGAAAGCCTACCAATCGACAAATAAATACACGTCACAGCCATGTAGACTCCACGATTCGGTGAGACATCAATCCGTCAAATTGGGGATAACAACTAGGTTTTCGATCCGCGCCTACAACACATGGATTCATCTACGACGAGAAATGTACGTAAGTTGTGTCAACGGGTTGAAGGAGTTAGCAAAGTAGTGGGTACCACGATCAGTCAAGTCTCCACACCACGACATGAAACCGACTTTACCACGATCCCCCACTTCCTTCCCATTCTTTTCACTCAAGAAACCATCACACTTACAGGATTAGTGGTTCATCATTCTATAAATTAGGCTCAAATCGAGAAAATATCATCATCAAAGATTATCATTATCCGTCAACAACTCGATACAAACTTATTCACGTAACTCAACTTCAAGCAGTTCAAGCAATATTGCATAAACCTTCAACACACCCACAATCCTTGATCATCACTGATCCCACACAATCCTCAGCTTCCCTCCTACAAATCAACCCATCTCCCTCTTTGCGGCCGAATTGACTCTGGAAAGACCATTGTCTTGGTTTAGGCCGGAGTCATACATATTGATTTCCAGAATCTAAGCATCCCCTTGGCAGCGGTGCATCTGTGTGAGGATTAAAATTTCGCCCGGTCGAGGAGTCTCGACAAGACGCTCGTCTCTCCACTTCCCAAAAACCGGCGAACTGCTTTTTCCCCATCCACAGATTGGCGACCACAGTGGGATATTAATCTCTCGGTTGCAATCTCTCATTCTCACAAAATGGTTGATCTTAGGTCGGGTTCGATCACCAATCCCAACACAAACAACGCTAGCACTAGCAACAATGGTGGTAATCCAGAAACTACTCCTGCTTCCAATATCGGTGCTGGTGATACCACTCATCCGCGAACCAACATCGGAGACAATCTTTTATTCGCAGGTCTCTTGAAGAAATCATAAGAAATCCACCTACCATAGGTGATCTCACGAAGGTGCAAGAAACTCTTGCAAAAATCAGATTGACATGGATAATACTCAGAAGGAGATGTGCAATTATCTCAAAACTCTCACTGACAAGATGTCAGAGAAAGCTCAGAAGAAGGGAAAAGCCAAAAAAACATCTCCGGCTGCTGGTCTTAAAGTCACTCCGATCCATGTAGTAGATGATAATGAGATGCACAAAGTCGCAGATAACCCACCAACAAAGGAACCTCGCAGGCTTCATCACTCGTGAAGACCTGGAACTCTTCATGGATTCATCGTCAACAACCTCCATATCCTGCTGCTACGCAAAGAATTCCTTTCCTGAAGGTCTACACTTCCCCAACATTCACGTTGTACAACGGAACAGGGAACGCTCGAGAACACATCTCTCGATTCCTGGAGGCACTAGGAGAGCACGAGCACAACCATGTCGTCCGTCTGAAGGAATTCTCGAAATATCTGACAGGCCGAGCATACACCTGGTACAACAATATTGCACCTGGGAACATCGCTAGTTGGGGAGAAATGGCTAATACCTTCTACAGGAAATACTTCTTCATCTCAACGCATATTACTCTCTCTGACTTAGGAAGAATGTCTCAGAAGAGCAATGAACATCCCAACGATTATGTGAAGAGGTTCAGAGTCCAAGCTTTGGATTGTCATGACCTGAATGTCACTGAACAAAAACTGGTGGACTTGTGCATCAACGGAATGATCCTGGTCTACAGAGCCTTGCTGGAAAATCTTCGGTTCCATAATTTCTCAGAGCTTCATAAAGTGGCGAAACGATCAGCGACTCATCGCGCCGCCTTACTCTGGAAAGAGAAGCAAAAGGAAAGCCGAGCCACCACAACACAAGCATGCTTCTCCAATCTCTCAGATTCCTCCGGAAGCGCAATGAGAGGATGAACAATCCTAAAATGCACAAACCTCAACCCTGCATCAACAAATGGGGAAATGATTAGACAGACTCAAACTTCCCTCTTCTCACCGAAGAAGTGATCGAGTTACTAGAAGTCTAGATTCAAGATGGTGCAATCAAATTTCCATTCCCCAGGGGAGAAATGGAAAATCCGCTATACTGCCACTTTCATAGGTATGTCAGTCATCCAACAAGTGATTGCAAAACTTTGAAATGCATATTCGAAGAAAAGGCCGACTCAGGAGAACTGGGGACTGAAGGAGTACACAAGAATCATCTCTCAATCAGAACCTTCACACTCCCCTGAACAACCAGTCAAAGAAGCAGTTCAGTCATTGATCGAGCACATCCGCGAATTACTTTATCTGTCAAGAGCTCAAAGGAAAGACATGTTCACAACACCAAATTACATTGTGTCAGACGTCTGTCCATCCCGGAAATACTCCTTTTTTATCCACAGACAAGGAGATGCACAACTGGGGACTACTTACCACAGTCCATCTCAGAGGAAATTAATTTGGAAGAA